>MJUU01064446.1:48244-74224 GCA_002080025.1 Modiolus philippinarum | reverse complement strand
TATAGGTTTTGAATAAATAGTTTTTATAATAAGATTAAATTTCACATCAGGAAATGATAAAACTAATCTTTTAACATCTGGTTTAATCTTTTTAAAATAATTATCTATATTAACACCACTTTTGTTGATAAGCTCTTTAACATAATTTTTATTAGAGCTCATTTTTTAAAGAACAATTTTTAATTAAGTAATATTCACGTCGATAATTAGGATTCCTAAGTATAAATTCTTGATAAGATTGTTTATATTTTTCTTTATGTTTAATATAATGTAAATGTTTTATAAGTTTAAGACATTGTTTACATGCACTTTTAACTCCCATTGGTTTATCCTTTGCTTTATAATATTCGTTTAGTAACTTGTATTCTTTACATTTCGTACAGATTTTTCCTTCTGTCATTTTTAAAAAAGAATTTTTATTTATTTAAAATGGCGCTTACAAATCTAACAAATAGATTAGCAGATGAATTACATCGCAGGGTTGTAAACGTTTTTCCTAAAAGACGTGTTTATATTCATTCTGTTGATCAGACATGGGCAGTTGATTTAGTAGATATGCAACAATACTCAAAACAAAATAAACATTATAAATACTTATTAGCAGTTATAGATGTATTTAGTAAATATGGGTGGTTAATTCCATTGAAAAATAAAACAGGAGTAACTGTAAGTGAAGCATTTAAAACATTATTTAAAGAAAGAAAACCAATGTACATTTGGTCTGATAAAGGATCAGAATTTTATAATCGACAATTTAAAAGATAATAACATAAAATTATATTCAACTGAGAATGAAGAAAAATCTAGTGTAGTAGAAAGATGGATAGGAATGATGAAACAACATAAGTATAGATATTTTACAGCCTCTGGAACTTTTAAATATTATGATGTATTGGATAGATTAGTTAAAAATTATAATAATACAGTGCATTCTTCAATTAAAATGACACCAGTTGAAGCGAGTAAATCTAAAAATCAATCAAGAGTTTATAAAAATTTATATCCAGAAAAAGATTTAATCCAGTCAAAAAAACCTAAATTCAAAGTAGGAGATAGAGTAAGAATAACAAAAATGAAAGGTCATTTTGAAAAGGGTTATACTACTCGTTGGACAAAAGAAATATTTGTAATTGAAAAAGTTTTAAATACAAACCCTATTACTTATAAAATAAAAGATTTAAAAGGTTAAGAAATTATAGGTTCTTTCTATAGTCAAGAATTACAGATGACTCAATTCTAGATTTTTTATCACTGGTCTCCCGGGGAAATTTTTTTTGGGGGGGAGAGGGGGTCAGAATTTTTTTATCACTTTTTCTGTGTAACTATTTTCTCCTTCAGGATGTTTTTTTTTTTTTTAAACACAATACTAATATGTTATATTACCCACCTCCACTACCGACTATTTTTGAGGTACGAAAAAATAGTCGGTGGGGGAGGTGGGTAATATAACATATTAGTTTCATTCTATTGGGTACTAGTTCGGTGAGATAAGGCGGTGTCATGTTATTAATCATTTTATATAATTGTATTAAACTATGGGTTTCACGACGATCACTTAGTTTTTGCCATCCAGTCTCGATGTATAGATTATTGATAGAAGTGAGTGTGGTAGCACCAGTAACAATTCTTGCGGCTTCTAATTGGACACATTCGATTTTATGTTTTAATAATGCAATGGGAGTATCCCAAATCACGTCTGCATATTCAATTATAGGCCTTATAAAAGTAAGGTACAGTTTTTCTAGGGTTCGTCTATCAAGAATGAATTTCAATTTCCGGAGAATATTTAAGCGAGTGTATGCTTTTGTTACAATCATATCAATATGTTTACTCCAACTTCCGTCATCCGAAACAATAAGCCCCAAATATTTATGTTCATTTACTTTTGTGATAACATTGTTGTTAAGTAAAAGGTTTGGGTGAATAGGTTTGTTTATCTTTTTAGAAATAGTCATCGTTTCCGTTTTTCGAGGATTAAACGTAACGAGCCATTTTTCAGACCAGTTATGAATCTTTTCTAAATCTCGATTCAACGCAAGAGCTGTGCTATGGGGGTCATCAACTATCATATAGAGACTAGTGTCATCTGCGAAAAGTTTTATATTTGACTCAATGTCTCTTACTATATCATTTATAAATAAAATAAAAAGAAGTGGGCTAAGGATAGATCCTTGAGGAACACCAGCGCCTATATTTAGCCAATCTGAACAACAATTATTAATAACAACGCGTTGTTTCCTGTGACTTAAGTAGTCAGCAAACCAATCAAGTAAGCCATTTGTAATACCAATTGATTTAAGCTTATATAATAATCCGCGATGCCAAACTTTGTCAAAAGCTTTACTGATGTCACAGAATATGACTCTTATTTCTTTACCTTGGTCTAGTGCTTTCCCGAACTCGTTATTTACACAGAGTAATTGATTGACCGCAGAGTCGCCCTGTGTAAACCCGGATTGATTAACTGTAATAACATTATGTTGTTTCATATAATTATGGAGATGTTTGAAGACGCATCGCTCCATTACTTTACCAAGTACACTTATAAGGGATATCGGTCGATAGTTCTTAAAATCATTTTGTGAACCAGATTTAAAGACAGGTGTAACATTTGCTTGTTTCCAAGAAAATGGAAACTTGCGATCAGTTAAAGACATATTGAATAATTTATAAAGTGGATATTTCAATATTACCGAAGCTGCTTTGAGTACTCTCGGATTTATACCATCAGGACCAACAGCTTTTCCGACTTGTAACAGGTTTAAAACATCTTCTACCTCACTCTCTTGAATATGAAGATCTTTTAATTCATGATTAGGTAACCGTAGATCATTAGGTAATTCTTTATTTCTATCATTAACCTGACATTGCTCATTAAAATATTCATTAAAAATTTTTGTCTTTTCTCGATCATCATCAATCATATGGTCATCCATCTTTAATGGGGGTATTTTACTCTTGTTTTGATTTCCCAGTAAAGATTTAACTAGTTTCCACCAGTTTTTGGTGCTTATATCATTATTAATTATTTTAGAGGAGATATTTGAATAATGGTCGTTTTTTTTCATTTTTTACAGCTAGGTTACACTCATTTCTAATTTTGCGGAACCGTTCCCAATGATTAGGGTTATTATATTTTTTTGCTTTTCGCCTAGACCTGTTTTTGTTACGGATTAGTTTTTTTATTCTAGTTGTTATCCAAGGGGGGGGTCATCCTTGTTTACACGAATGATTCTACTCGGCAAAATATCATTACAAACGGTTGTAATCTCTAGTGGAGGAGTCTATATCATGATCTTCAAAGAGTGCGTCCCAGTCAACGTCAGACAATTCTTGGCGTAGCAAATCGTAATCACATTGATCATATAAAAATATTTTACGTTGAAAAGATTTATTGTTAGTTTTGGGAAATTTTAAGATACCGATTACTGGCAAGTGGTATCGAATTTGGTCAATTAGGGGCGGACCTACCTCCGTAAAGTGGAGACTACTTGGGTTATTAGTAATAATAAGATCAATAAGAGAAGATGAATGTTCAGTAAAGTGAGTTTGTTCATCAATAAGTTGATGAAGACTGAACATTTGAAGAAGGTTTTTTATTTTATCATTCGGATGTTCTCTAGATTGATCGCAGTTGAAATCTCCTGTTAATATAATATCCTTTCCACAGTTTACTGCATTTTCAACTGACTGATAAAATTCTTCCCAGACGCAATTTTCACTGTTTGGGGGTATATAAAAGGTTCCATATAGTATAGTTCTTTTTTTAAGTTTCAATTCAATCCAAACACATTCTAACTGTCCGATTTGTAGATCGAATCTATGAACACAATTTATATTTGACCTGATATATACAACAACACCACCTCCGATTCGGTTTTGTCTGTCGTTTCGATATATATTATAATCTTGCACAGATATATCAGTATTGGAAACTGTTGGCTTCAGCCAACTCTCGGTAAATGACATGATATCAAAGTTGTTATACTCAATGGAAATCTGATCTAGTTTAGGTTGTATACTTTGGATGTTCAGGTGTACAAAAGATAGGCATTCCTTAAATAACAAAGATAAGTTTTCCATTGAACTCGAATTCAAACTACTTTCATCTACAGGTCCTGGATTCATTTCAACACCAGCGATAATAAGTAAAATGCAAATGACGACAAAAAGTAACACAGTTGCGAATGATGTCTCTTTTCCTTTATCAGATGCGCAATGTTTTGTAAAACTGGAGTTCCTATCAAGGTTCTTATTCATATACGCGATTTTTAGATTTATAATTACAAATATTATTAATAAAATTGGTATTGATTTCAATCTATATTTTAGAAATAAGTTGACAAAGACGAGATCGCAAAGAGTAAGCATTTTTTTTGGATTTTGGTATTCTTGACTTTGGGTAAAAACGTCCAATTCTCTCTCTAAACGCAACTGATTCACCCGGCATCATGACCGTTTAGTTTAATATTAAATTTAGGGGTGTCATTAAAGAGAGAGAAAGGGAGACAACACAAAATATATTTTATAACCTCTTCAGCAATGGAAATCAAAGAGTATGGGGTACAGCTAACGTGAGGGGTTGTGAGACAGTTAAGTGGTAAATGAATAAAATGAGTGCAAAGAAATGCAAAACAAAAGACATAAACTGGCATTTGAGGGGAAAGTGTGTGCGACTTTGGAGCATATAAATTGAGCAGTATGATTCGTTACTTAGTTTTTGGTGCGAGTGAACTGGAATAGGAAAATTTATATCGAATCATATATACAATATACAAAAAAAATGCATATTATCATCTATACAAACCACATACTAGAATATCAATTATGGAGGCCATGAGACCATTACCGATATCGTTCATCATCACCGGATTAATTTTAAAATCTATACCGTCGATAATAATAATGATTAATAATCATTTTAATCTTCAATACTCATATTCAAATACAAAAATTTAGTATCTACCAGTACCACGAATAACAATTCGATCAAAGCAGATTTGATTCTAACATATGTCTTATGGAAGCGTTGTAATACAAATATTTTCTACTCTAGTATACATAAGTAACAAATAGGAAAAATGAAAGGATATGGAGTGAATGTACATGTGACAAAAACGCACACGATACACAGAAAACTCCAGTTTATCAAGGACAGGGCTTTTATTCATGTCTACATTTATATTTTGACTTTTGTGTAAACGTTCGATGGCATAAAAGGAGTGAACTAGGTTTAACTGTTTCTACCTGAATTGTATTTCCATCAATATTTTGTTCTTAAATGAAGCACGAATATTTTATCGGAGAAACCAAATCTAGAATTCTAATTAAAAATATTTTACGTAAAATAGATGAGAATATTTCTCAAATAAGAAATTCCGGTCGCGCTAACGACGTGACCATATAAAACTAAACACCCTTACTTTTACACAGAAGAGAGAAGCGCAAATCATTAGCGCCAACAAAATGTAATCAACTTTAAATTTGGGTTATTGTCGGGCAATGTTAACTTAAGTTACATACATGTTCTTGGGAGAGTAAAACTAACAGTAGACGGACTTGCATTTGTTCCAAAAGAAATGGCCCGACTGAAAGACTAAAATATAAAGCTTGCGTAAAAATAAAATTGAAAACGTTATATAAATTCAAAAATCTAACCGATATAAAATATGCGCTTTAAAATATTACATAATCATGATTGATCTCAAATGTTAGATTCAGGTCTGGTGATCTCTGATGCTCTGATGCCAACATATCAAACCATGAAAAATATACGTCACGCTAACGTCAGCCAAACCGTGATAACGGTTGGGATTAACACCTTGGTTTGACGTCGGGCAAACGGTCTCAACCCAACGGTTCGGATTAACATATTGGTTCGACGTCGGACAAACCATGTCAACCCAACGGTTGGGGTCATAACGTTAATTCGAAGTCGGGCCAACTATGTTGAACCAACGGTTGGGATATACACGTTGGTCCGACGTTGGCCCGACCCCGACGCTCAACCATGCTAACCATTTTCTAACCTTG
Organism: Modiolus philippinarum; assembly: GCA_002080025.1. NCBI lineage: Eukaryota > Metazoa > Mollusca > Bivalvia > Mytilida > Modiolidae > Modiolus > Modiolus philippinarum. Next base: position 68,191 of record MJUU01064446.1, on the reverse strand, counting down.
ACCCGACAACTTGTTGCAGACTGGGTTAATCGTTCCCCTGTTTTTTTTTCTCTTGATAATGGATAATTCTATAATTCAGAATAGTTTCCACAACTTAAGTGTCAATCTTAACAAGGACGACTAGATGATTATAATGCACACGGTTATTGTTGATTTTCTGCAAGGAGTAGTGATATCAAATTTTTCAATGTGATCTATAGCTTTCATTTCAAATAGAAAAAAAAAAATCCAGCCCTGGTCATGGTGAAGAACTATAATGTTTGGTGACCATTTTATTTATTGCTTGGCTTTTGATATAAAAACATTAAGTTTTTATTTTTTTTACACATTTGCAACACTTGGTCGAAATCTAAAGCATTGTTTATTCCAGTTCTAAAAACCAAAGCATCAAACAGTTTTTGTATTAAAGCTTTTGATAAATAACACGCAGTCATTGATTAAAGAAAGGATATTTCCAAAATTTTGAACAAAAAACTCGCAATCAACATTTAGTTTAAGCTCGTTCTTGACAAAGGTTTCATCAAGGACATTTATTTTTACGAAAATGAAAAAAAATCCAGTAAAAGGGTCCGGAAGCCCATTTTCCTACGAGATATTAGATCACAGGTTGAAAGAAGTTCAAAACGAAAACTGGAATAGAAATAATTTCAATTATCATAACCCTTGCTGCGGTGTCTTCAGTATGTACAATATTATGTACCAGTTCTTGGCTACTTAAGGTCAGACGACGTTACATTATTTTGACCAACAAAGTTGGGCAGACAAAATCTGATAATAGAATGTGTTATGTATAGTAGACTTGTCATCAAATGTATATTATCAATATCCATACAGATCCCGTATCAATCTCACATTCTTCAATAAAGATAACATGGGTGTGAACTTGACCTAGCTTCTAGCCAATTTGTTTTGAGCAGTTATGTCAGCTTGATATGGAATTGTTCATTTTTTTTACCTTGCTTTTTTATTCATTCAGTTCCATATTTTATGTAATAACAACACCCGAAATGAAGTCGGGTGACATTTTTCTTTAATATGATTATTTTTGTTTCTTGAATTATCATTTTACTTCCAATTTTTTTGTAAGGAAAGTTTCTCGGAGATACCAAAGGGAAAAATATCAGATTGCTGGGCCGGTACAAATACATACAGAAAAAGTCATTTACTTACAACTGACCTCAAAGATTTGTTATAATTATGAATGTGCTGGACAGGAAGTTTTGATTATGATTGTGCTGGACAGAAAGTTTTTTTTTACATCATATTGTTTAAAAAATATGCAAGTTACTTGCATGAACATAATTTTCAATATATTTCTTGTAGGTTCATCTGCTTTGGTTAAAAAATAACAATAAACACAAAGTGATGATGTAAGGCAATCAAATTTATACTATTAGTAATTTGTTTTGCGAGTATGAGATTCTCTGCTTGTATTGCATCGAGAAATCCATCCGTGCGAAACAAATTACTAATAGTATTTTTATCGCTCATATACAGTTAATGACTTTGTTATAAGTCGCTATGGTGATTTATCAACCCGATGAAATGTAATATACATGAATAGACGTGGGCACTCTAAACTTCTTTAGTACCACGATATTTTTACACGAAATATGTAAAATTCTCAAAATTAACAAATATTTTTTAATTTCTCAAAAAGATAAAAAATAAAAATTGAATTCAATTACTGGCGAAATTAAAAATTGACAAATATATTTTGTTGGGCTATTAAAACGAAACAAACAATCAGAATAATACAATTTGAAGAATATACGTGAAGAATACAAGTGAATTCAATCCCAGAATGGGACATTAGTTGTCACGTGAGGAATATAGGTTAAGTCAACCCCATAATGGGACATTAGTTGTCACGTGATGAATACAATTGAAGTCTTTCATACAATGGGACAATAGCTGTCACATGAAGTGTACAAGTGAAGTCAATCTCACCATGAGACATCAGTTGTCACGTGAAGAATACAAGTGAAGTTAATCCCAAAATTGGACATTAGTTGTAACGTGAAGAATAAAAGTGAAGTTAATCCCACAATTGGACAATAGTTGTCATGTGAAGAATACAAGTTAAGTCAATCCAACAATTGGACATTTGTGGTGGAACAGTTATTCCAATTTTTAGTGGCAATCAGGAATAGTTATCCGGTTGTTTTTTCATTTCTTTGCTGTATTTTATGAGTTGATTTACTTGTGTTTCTTCTCACTGAACGTGAGGTCTGATTTATTAATCAATCATTGAGATGTTTTAATTATTGTACGTCAAAACCATTTTACCTGTATTACTTGTAAAACATACAAACAACGACAAAGATTGTTTTACTGCCTTGGGCTAGAGAAAAACGCACGCGGTAAATTACAAACATTAGTGAAAATACTGTTTCTTTGTGCTTTGTAAATGCATAATATTGTGGTGTTAGACATAATCCTGGTTTAATTACCGTCAATTTACCCCCAAAATTATTAAATATAATTGTATCTTTGCATGAATCGTAACGTATTGATCGAATACAATATCGCAAGTTTCAGCCACCTCCTTGTATAGATATTGTGTTGGCCAGTCCCGATCCTTCATAGGATACAATGGGTTAAGCTGGCTAGATCCGGTCCAGCACAACATTAAATGTCACGTGAAGAAAACAAGTGAAGTCAATCCCACCATGGGACATTAGTTTTCACGTGAAGAATAAAAGTGAAGTTAATCCAACAATCGGACATAAGTTGTCATGTGAACAATATAAGTAAAGTGAATCCCGAAATTGGACATTAGTTGTCACGAGAAGAATACAAGTGAAGCCAATCCCACCATGGGACAATAGTTGTCACGTCAAGAATACAAGTGAAGTCAATCCCACAATTGGACATTAGTTGTCACGTGAATAATGCAAGTGAAGTTAATACCACAATGGAACATTAGTTGCCATGTGAAGAATACAAGTGAAGTCAATCCCACCATGGGACAATAGTAGTCGCGTGAAGAATACAAGTGAAGTCAATCTCACCATGGGACAATAGTTGTCATGTGAAGAATACAAGTGAAGTTTATCCCATAATCGGACATTAGTTGTCACGTGAAGAACACAAGTGAAGTTAATCCCACAATTGGACATCAGTTGTAACGTGAAGAATACAATTGAAGTCAATCCCACCATTGGACATTAGTTGTCACGTGAAGAATACAATTGATATCAATCCCACAATGGGACAATAATTGTAACGCGAAGAATACAATTGAAGTCAATCCCACAATGGAACAAAAATTGTCAATCTGCAGAAATAAAACTTGCTATATACATGTATTGTATATTTTCTTATTTTATTACATACTTAGTATAAATAAAAGCGTTTTTGCATGATCAATATGACCGGAAGTAAACTGTCCATATTTTCACACCCCAGGAAAATAATAGGTTATTTTATGCTCCTCGTGTATTTCAGACAAAATAAACGACTTCCGGTCCATATTGGCTTGGGCAAATAAACGACTTCCGGTCCATATCGGCCTGGCATTTCTAAACGTAGGAAGTATGTAATAAAAAGTTTAATACATGTGCATTTCCATATTGACCTGGTTATCATCCCTCGACCCATATTGTCCCTCGACTTCGTCTCGGGCCAATATGGGTGTCTCGGGATGATAACCAGGCCAATATGGAAATGTCCATGTATTAATCTGTATTTATTCAATACCACAATGTTGCAGCCACTGTATGTTGGTATAACGTTATCACAAACCAAGCGGTCTAGTACCTCCATATTTTTGGAAAAAGACAATATTTGATGTCTAGATATTGATATGAATTACGATTATTTCGTGTTTTTCTCGTGCAAAGGTAACAATACTTGGCATTATTTTAAAATATTTCTATTTTTTCATTTATTGTATTTCAAAGTTGTCGATATGGTAATCACTTAAAATTTTGGGCATTTCTTTTATGTAATATAGCAAATGACATAGACCTTCCCTCACACAGTCCTTTAGACGTTCTATGGCAAAATTAAAACATTTTTTCTTTATTTTCAGAGTATAAGTGCAAAGTACCAGTTTCCTCATTAACAGGAAGTATTCTTGATAAACACCTAGTTAATGAAGCATGTGCAGGAATACATTCTGTAATCCATGTTGCGTCCATTATTGATGCTACTATGTTTCCAAACAGAAAAGCAATGCACGAAATCAATATAAAAGGTAATCACCAGGGCAGTATTCTAATAAGATTTTTTTCTTTGGAGGTCATATTTTGGTGCTGGCCTGACAATTATCTGATAAATATCTAATGTCAATGCGTTCAATAAAACTTAGGAGTATTTCCTCGTGCAAAGCTAAGTGTTTTGATAACTTAAGAAACCCTTCGCGTAACTGTTCTTTATCAGTTTTAATCGGTATTTAGTTATTTGAATACGATTTTCCGAATTTTTGGATTTTATCTGGATGTAGGAAACCGTGTCGAAATGGCCACCTGCAGAATATTGCAATTTCGGTGTTGTTTATAAGAGCACTGCAAATAATTATTTTTTGATAGTTGAAAGTAAATTTTTTTTCTACCAATCAGAAAATGTTCCATATACAATCTTTTTCACTCTACGTACAATCCAATGCTGCCACTAAAGGATGCTTATCATCCAAATTCTATATATCAAGAGTTTATGTAGAATAATCCATTAATGGAGTTGAAATTTCTTTTGCTTGGCAAAACAAACCATCATTCTGAGAATTCAGGACCTTGAGGTACCTTTAAGTTGATAATTTTAGGTTCTATCAATGAGTGAGACTTGTTTATGGCTTGTTATGAAATTTATTTAATAACACATTGTTACATGAATTTAGTTTTTTCCTTTGATCTTTTTAAAGAATAAATTAGAGATGACGAGCATCGATACTCTAAACTAAAACATTTGATTATATTGCATAAAAGGTCACGTGTTCCCATATAATTCAAGCGAAAAAAACATGCCAATATCCAACATCGTTAGACCGATGCTCTGCCCCCAAAAAGTAAAGAATTCAAATGTTTCACCCGAAAATTCAAAAAAATAATTCAGATCAATTATAAAAGATCTTATTATGATAAAAAACGACAACCACGTTTTTAAACGTTAAAGTAAAATGAATTTTGTTTAATACAAGTACAATGTATATTCAATTAGTAACTGTTGCCCCTTTTACGGAATTCGTTCAAAAATTAATTCATTCTTGATGAATAGATATTCATTTTGTAAGGTCAAGATCAATTAAAATCAAACCTTACATTTATAAAATTACGAATCCATTTTTAAAACTCATCTAATTTCGGTATACCTCACACAAGTATCCTGAAGTACATTTCTTCCATAACCTCTTTTTAATTATCTGTTTTTTGTAAATTTTGCTGAAAACAAAGGAGTATCTCCCTCATGCAAAGCTCTGTCCTTAGCTGATTTTGGCTTCACATTTATATCATATTGGGTATTTGTTCTCTATCAGTTTTTTGAAAGATATTTGATTTTATGGTCTTCCAAACTTTTAGATTTTATCTGCACTGAGGAGACATAAGTTGTCGAAATGCGCATATGCAGAAAGTAAATTCACAGTAACTTCGGTATTTTAGTTATTTAATTGAAAAAAAGTCATTTTAAAAGATTATCCAATATGTGTATTTGATATAAGCTGCTCAACAAACATATCTAGATTTTCGACATTAGAATGTTGCTAAAGTCGGGGGTTTATAACTATTCGTCCCAGTAGGAAGACAAGTCTATGAAGGTTTTATTAATAGTATTCAGTGTCATTTATTCCTACAAAAAATCACTTGATACCGAAATTAACGTAAAATTTATTTTATTCAGTATATAGAATATTGTTTGATGGTGTGTGATCTGTGAAAAATGGAAAACGTTACTATAAAGGAGGAGCCCGGGGAAAAGGGTGGGGGAAAAGAGATAGGGGTGGGAGAAAAGGGACAAAAAAGTAAGACCAGGAGAAATGGGCGTGAGATTGGTAGTAAAGGTTCGAGAAAAGAAGGAAGGCGTCAACCTGGCCGTCCTGCCAAAATGAGAGAGGTCATTCATTTCGGATCCAAGGGTGGGTTAAAACCATTTTTGCAAAAAAAAAAATATGACTTTCGTGCAGAATTTAGACAAAAATTGAGAAAAAAAATGGCGAAACCGCCTGGAACTCCATTTCTTTCGAACCTGATTGGAACCCCCTTTTTCGAAGTGTCATAATTGTTTAGACTTGCTTTTTTTGGTCAGGTTGAAAACAGCATTTGTTGGTAAAAATGCACACAAAAAATAAATTCAGAATTATGAATTTAAATCCCGTTGAAAAGCCAATCGAATGTATTTACTGAAAAAACAGCTCATAAATACCATCCATGGCCGTGTGTTGAAAAGAAGAAATACAGCCTTGGTTGTAAAACTCTTTCGTGTGTATAAATACTATCCATGGCCGTGTGTGGAAAAGACGAAATACAGCCTTGGTCGTAAAACTCTTTCGTGTATATAAATACCATCCATGGCCGTGTGTGGAAGAGAAGAAATACAGCCTTGGTCGTAAAACTCTTTCGTGTTTATTAATACCATTCATGGTCCTGTGTGGAAAAGAAGAAATACAGTTTGGTCTTAAAACTCTTTCGAGTAGTTAAGAAATGAGAGTTTTGCCGCAAGACCATTTTCAAGCAGAAATCCTGCATGAAACCCCACCCCGATGGCCCCGGGATGCAAATGAGTATTGAGCGAGGCGGGGATGCTGAAAAGTGCGGGGAGGTAAGGACCCACCAAAATAAATTAAAAAAAATTTCGAAATCCAATAAATCATGAATTCCGAAACTTCTCAAAATCTGGATCAGCAAATCCGATTGCTGGAAGAGAGCGACGAGGAAGTGAGAAAGAGGGTACAGGCTCAAAGGGAGGCCAGACGCCAGCCGATTATGAGGTGGCGCGACCTGCCCTGGGAAATATTCCAAGTAATGGGGTCAAGGAGACGAAAAGCCAGTATGGGGAGGGAATGATTCTGACGCTGGAGAGGAAAGGGGTAGAGACCAAGGTCTGGGCGTGCAGCAGGATGGTCCGCGAAATGGAGCGAAATCCGCGGAAAAAGTGGCACCTGCTCAAGATTGATAATTATGGGATGAAGAAGTCAAAGAAGAGCGGGCACGACTACTTCGACTTTGAAGTGGTGATTTGAGGGGGCGTGGGAGAAATCCTTTCTGATGGGGAAACCCATCGGAAAAGATATTTTGGGGGACGGGGGATCAGCGGGGGTTTGGGAATGCTTGGCTAGATCTTCGCTGAAAGGGGGCGAGGGCTGGCGCAATAATTCTTCAGGCAGACGGCAGGCGCACCATCTTCGCCCGGGAGCTGAGACTGATAAGATCTGGCCAAGCGGAGAGTATCACGATGCCGCTTCTTCTTCTTGCCGATTCGCTTGGTGATCAGCGAGAGCACTAGTATGGTCGTAGTGCTCAGGCAAGCGAGGGATCCAAGGGGAAGGGACGCCGCGGCACCGACACCGGTCAGAGCCGGTCCCATGGTGCCGCTGGTAAGCAATAGACTGCTGATGGAGGTCGCAGCTAGGATGATGGAGACCACCTTATCTAATCGCTTATAGATGCGGAGCATGCGGGCATTTTTCTGGACCTCGGACACCAGGAAATCCTCGAATCTGGCATCGACTTCGTCGGTCATTTATCTAGGGCCCTAGAGAAGCATACCGAGGAGGGGGACGTTCTTGAAGGGGCTATTGGGGCCAAGGGTCAATCCGGAGCCGTCGTAGAGCTTACCATCGCGCTTAAGATATAAGCCGTCACCCTGGACGGTCTTCGGCACTCGGGCTGGGGAGAGATATAAGCCCTTCCCGTGAGGCTTCACACAGCAGACCTGGCCACCTCTCTTGAGGTATAATCCAGACCCCCAAGGCCTTATTGACGGCGGCGCCACCCAGACCGCTCAAGGCTCCCACTCCCAAGGCTGGAAGGACGTTCTTGGCTACCATGGGGAGTGCTCTCAATGCCAGGCCGGCGAGCATGGGGAGGAATCCACCCTCCTTCTGCATATTTTGCTTCAGCTGGGTGGTGCTCATCTCCAAGATCGTTCCTCCTTCGCCGGCCCGCTTGAGCTTATTGATCTTCTGGATCTGCCGATTCGTGAGCAGCAAAGTATCATTGTCTGAGAGATTCTCGCACGAGAGGCAGATGCTCACGGGGCATGGCTTGCGCTTGGCTGCGAGTCTGAGCTAATCCCTCTGGCTTGAGCTCAGGTTCAGACCATACTCAGAATACGTCATTTATTTATATCTCGCGAAGGTGGAAGGGCATGGTCAAGTGCTCGCCGCTGAGATCGATGGGCCCCGTCCTGATCGGTGATATGCGTCTCCATGGAGTGGATGGTATTCACGGTCACCGGAAGATAGATCAGATTCTTGGAATTCTGGGCGATCTTCATGCCGGGGAGACGTTGGGGAAAAAGCTATAGATGACGGGCTGCTGCACGCCGTCGACGTAGCTTCCACTGATGATATCGCTATTCACCAGGATGCTATTGACGTTGATGGTATTCACGATGCTGTCGCTCTCGAAATATCCATTGGTCTTGGGATCGTAGATATAGGTCTCATCGTTGAATCCCAGGACGGTCCGGACGCTATTGGGGACGTCAAAATTTACTTGGTAGTGCTCTCGCAGGATGAGGACGGCTCTCAGAGTCGCACGATTGGCACCGATGATGATCTTGGCGCCGTGGCCATTTTGACGTATGCGCCTCTGGATCTCGGCATTGATATCATCGATATCGTAGGATCCGACCTTCAGGGCGATGGAGAACCAGCGCGCGCCATCGTCGGGGGAGTAGGAGAAGACGCGATTTCTCTCGTGGATATTGGGGAAGGAATAGTAGGTCTCCAGGTTGACCAGGGCCATTTCGTAGCTCTTGGCGGGGTCCAGGCGGATGGGCTGATGGAATCAGCAGCGTATATTAATCCTGCAGGGTGAGAAGCTCTCGGATGGCCTCTTTGGTCAGACCCTTCTCCAGTGCCGCTCGCAAGAGCTGATAGATTGGCTGGTGAAGAGATTTCCCGAAGACAGTTCAGCCACCCCGATCCAAGGAGAAGATTATTCAGCAGCGTGGTCTTGCCGCAGCACGACTTCCCGACGATCAGACCGCGAATCGATCGCTGGGGAGGAGATAGTGATTGCTCCTGGTGGGTGTGGCGGCATTGTAAGAGATATCGTGCACGTCCATTTATATAGATAAAGCATGATCTACTGCGTGAAATGCTTAAAGCCCACCGATACGCTCGGGGTCCGCGAAGTGGTGGCAAGCAATGGGAAACTGCGGAAAGTCGGAACCTGCGCCGTCTGCGGCTCCTAGAAGTCCCAATTTATCGCTTCCTCGGGCGCCGGGCTCTGGAATAAGATGCTCAATCGCATGCCCGTGGAAATGCACTTATCAGGGCATAATTTAACCGGCCCCGGCACCAAGCTTCATAAGTGTCTGAAGGCAGACGGCACACCCAAGCCCTGGTCCATGCCGATCAATCGCGTGGATGAGGCCTCCTATCACCACGATCTCTGCTATGCTCAGCACCAGGATACGGCCGCCCGCAATTCCATCTGCGATAAGACCATGCTCAAAGAGCTGGACGACATTCAGCAGCCTACGGCCCGCGAGCGAATGGATCGAAGTATCGTGAGACCTATCATCGGCACCAAGGCCCGATTTGGGATGGGCGTGAGGAAAAAAAGTGCGCTGGTCCGACCAGCTAGCCGAAGAGCTTCATAAGCCCGTCCGTCGCAAGTTTGAGCAGAAACGAGTGGTGGTGGGCGAAGTGGACGATACTTGGGCCGCCGATCTCGTGGATATGAGCGCTTTCGCCAGCGATAATCGAGGCTATAAATTTCTCTTGAGCATCATCGGCGTCTTCTCCAAATATGGCTGGCTTGTGCCGCTCAAGGATAAGAAGGGGATCACGGTGCGCGATGCCTTCCGGACCGTCTTCAAGGATCGCACCCCGCAGAAGCTATGGACGGATAAGGGCTCCGAATTTTATAAACGGGAGGTGAAAGATCTGCCCGGGAAGCATGAGATCGATCTCTACTCAACGGATAATGAGGAGAAATCGAGCGTCGTCGAGCGCTGGAATCGCACTATGAAGGAGAGGATGTTCAAATATTTCTCGGCCAATAGTACGCGCACCTATCTTCCCATCCTGGAGGATCTAGTGCGGCAATATAATACCTCCAAGCATCGATCCATCAAGATGACTCCCGCTGCCGCAAGCCAGAAGGAGAATCATCCGAATGTCTTCCGGAATCTCTACGGGGATCTTCCGCCCATGCAGCCGCCGCGATTCGAGCCCGGGGATAGGGTCCGGATCGCCAAGAAGAAGGGCATCTTCGAGAAGGGATATACGCCCCGCTGGAAAGAGGAAGTCCTCACCGTCTCGCAGGTCTTGGGCACTCAGCCGCCGACCTATCGCCTCAAGGATTTCCATGGTGAGGATATCCAGGGATCCTTTTACGAGCCCGAGCTCCAGCGCACCGACCAGGACGTTTATCGCATCGAGGATATCCTGCGGCGGCGAACTAGGGGAGGGGTCAAGGGATCTTCGTGAAGTGGTTGGGATATCCAAAATATTTCAATTCATGGGTCAAGCAATCCGACTGGCAATAAGCCATGCCAATCGGCAATCATTCTGGTCCCTTGATAGAGAGACCGGAAAGATTGGGGGAATGATCCCTGGGCCTTACCTCTATGGATGAAGATCCCGAATTTTCGTATCCAGGATGGCAATCTTTCTCTGCATAATCATTACTAGATCTTGCCAGTTCTTGGCGTGCCATCCCTTGGTGACCGGTTCGTCGGCTTGGGTCCCCTCTGGAAGGTTGCGAATCGCATTGCCCTGCATATCTTAGTCCACGCGTATCCGGCCGCCATTGGTACTGATGCAGTCCGATCTATCTGCCTTGCCAGCCAGCTGCTTCTGGAGGGGTTTGATCTCCTTCTTCATGCGATGCATTTCCTTTTCGAGCCTCTTCAGCGACTGCTTCACGAATCTCTTCGTCGCGCCGTCATTATTTTCTCCGGATACTTGAGATTGACGATGCGATTGAAATTCATATCCAGATCCTCTTCAATCTCATCCTTGCGGCTGGCCCCTCTGGTGATGCCCATGCTTAGACCAAATTTATCGACCATACTTTATCTATAGCAGGGTGAAGACGACGTCCTCGAAGGTCCAGCCTTCCGAAAGTCGCTTCAAGACGTAAAGGCAGAGATGGCCACAGATGACCGATCCGCGGGGCTGGACTTCGTCCGTATTATGGTCGATCAGCAGGCCCAGATATCGTCTCAGCTCGGTCGGCGGCGGCAATCCGTATGAGCCAAAGAAGATTCTCCGGCTACGATCTTTGAACCAGTCCCGGGGCCTGCGAGATCATCATGACTCATGATGACGCACTCGAGATCTCTGGGCTTGGCTGGTAGGTCATCACGCATGAAGACGCCTCTGAAGTGGGGGATATGCAGATTCTTCACGGCTCGCTCGAGCTCAAGATTGGTCAGGGCTTATCCATTTATCTAGGGAGGGATGGGCATCCGCACCCGTCAGAGCCTGCCAAGAGTAGATGGGGCGGCGGGGCGAGATTTTCCCGAGGCTCACGGACCTCGAGAAATTTCGGGATGGGAGGGTTCGACCGTCTCAGTCTTGGGCGATTCGGTAGTGGCCATGGGCAAGGGTGCTGATGCCGTCGGGTAGGATGTGGCGCTTATCATCATTGGAGGAGAGGGATTTCTTACACATCTCGAGATTTAGGACCTGGTGAAGCCGGCTCCGGATACTATTCATCGAGCGATATTTCTCCTTGCCCGTATCCAGGCACTCCTTATAGTCGGCGAAGGTCAGATTGGTCTCGACCACGCTCTTCTTCACGCCCTAAGCCTTCTTGCACTCCTCGCTATCCACTTTAAAGGCATATGCTTTCGGCCGGAGACCCGCGTACTCGGTCATCGGGTGGCCGCCACACTCATCCTTGAATTTGCCGAGTACTTTCTTATTCACGCCGGCCTGGATCTCAGAGGCATGATCTGGGGCATAGTTGGACGTATCGAAGCACTGCTGCACGCTCTCTGCCATATCCTTGTATACGTCCGCCCTCTGGATATCGCAGATCAAGCTATCCGTATCCGTGTAGCAGATGCTGAGCCAGTCGCCGTACCCAGGCTTCAGATAATCGTAGACGAAGTCTGCCATCAGGGTCTTTGATATATCAAGGATCGCGAATCCCAGGTAGATGGGCTTATCGAAGACCAGCTTGGTGCGATGTAGATGGATGGCAGCCAGATCTTCGCTGAAGACCGTCCTGCGCTTGAAGTTGGGCTTGGCCACCAGCCTCCGGGCGACCTTCTGGCTATTCACCAGCCGCACGTCCACCCTATTGCGGATATCTTCCATGGTCTTCCCGAAGACCGAGTTGACCATAAGCTTGAAGAAGTCCTTCTCGAAGGCAGTGGACGCTGCCGCCATGCAAGCCGTGTTCTTCTCCAAGTGCGCCCTCAGCCATGGGCTCTAGGTGAATCGGAGGATGCGATGGATTTTCTTCAGCTTCAGACCCCGGGCAAGATATTTCTTCAGATTCACGTAGTGGACCACGTATTTCTTCTTGTCGTGGAGGTTGGCCACCAGCTTCCTGAATCAATTGATCACCATGGATTCCGGTGCGAGGGGATAATCGTTGTGGCGATCGTGGAGCTCCCTGGGATATTCGAGATCCACTTCTAAGATGAATCCCTGCTCATCCTCTTCGCCGAGCGTACTGAGGTCTGGGACTTCCGAGGGGTCGATCCACTTGAAATCTCCGATGGGCAGGGCCCGACTCATCGCTCATCCGTAGAGATTATTCTCGTCCAGATACATCAGATAGTTTGTCGGCTTGCTCGGATCGAAATCGTGCACGTAGGGATTATTCGCCCGAGCATATACCTGAGACGCCATAGTCAGACCCCCGCGATTCCCCTTCTCAACCATGAGCAGCATATCGGGGTCGGTGAGAAGCTCAAGCTTGATATCGCTGACCTTGAGCGCGGCGTCGTAAGCTAGCCCTGGCGCCGTGTAGTAGTGCGCCGGATCGAGTCCATAGTGCTTCATGCAGATCTCGCGGAAATTCTCGAAGACGTCGGTGAGCAAGACCACGTCAGTCTCGAGATAGAGGTCGTGATAATCGCGCATGGTCTTGCATCCAAAGGACCCCCAGACCCTCTGAGTGAGCGCGTAATCTTCTTCGCTAATATGCTCACCGGTGATCGTGCTGAAGGAGGCTTCCTTGGGTGGCAACTAGGTCTCCTGAAGCCGCTCGTGGCTATCCATATAGTCGTAGGGGTAGGCACCTTTGCGCAGAAGCAGGTCTAAGTGATGACTTCTCTGTCCGATCGCTGCGGCGGGTTTATCGTACCCTTCATCCATCTCCTTGACCGTGAAGGTGATATCAGCCCCGACGACTTCCTTCACCCTCTGAGAGCAGCCTTGGAGAATCTCGGGCAGCCTGGTGCGCGGAACCCCCTTCTTATAGATCATCAGCCCGTCGAATACTATCGCCCCCACCTCGATCTCCTGCTTGGTCAGGTAATCGAAGGCCGCCACCAGAGCCTTATTTTCCAGGGAGCACATCACGTAATTCACGGTCGTGCCCTCGATATTGTAGTCCGTCCCCCTTTTCTCCTTGGATTCGCAGGCGAGCTTATGCAGGTCATGATTCAGCTTGATCACTTCCTCCATGATCTGCCTCATTCCCTCATAGTAGTCCCGGACCCAGGCTGGTGCGTCGTGATTGAGCCTGACGATCTTCCCATTGATGATGGCGAGCAGGTAGGTTTTGGCATCGTCCCGGCTGATTCCCTCGTAGGTCATCAGGTCCGCGATTAACCTTTCCCGGTCGCTGATATATGCGTCGAGCCCCATGCACGCGATCCAATTTTCGTGGCAATACCAGGAGAGCAGAGTCGGATGCGCATTCTTCATATCGATATCGATCATATGATCTGCGCATAGGGTATGCCGGATGCGGCGGCTGATATTCTGGAGGCCGATCTTCTCGCCCGTCCAATATCTCCCGAAGCCGTGGCGCTGGTAATATCTCATCGGGCACTCACCCTGGGCATTGGTGCGGGCCAAGTAATCTTTCAAGAGCGTCAGCTGAGCATCCTTATCTACCTTCTCTCCCTTGATATATCTACTCCCCAACTCGTAGTCTTCCGGATGCTTCACGATATGCCTCAGCTTTTCCCGGTCGATCACTTCGCGCAAGGTGATGCTTCGCCCATTCTCCGATTCAAAGTGCCCAATCTGGAAGAGCTCCGGATCCATCCGCTTTGCCCCAAATTCCCGCCTCATATTGGTGAAGGCATCGGCTGGCGTGGATTTTACCAGCTTCTGCAGGCTTGCCCCCATGACCTTGAAGCTATCGATGAATCGCAGGTGCTGATAGAGCGTCTTCTATTTCCCCCTCTTATCCTTGTATGAGCCGACCGCCACGCTCTTGGTGAATGAGATGTAGCGCTCCTCGGTGTTGGGGATGCAGTCGATCTTGCCCTCGGTAGCCCCCAGCGCCTTGATGAAGAGATGAGCATCGTAGCCGGCCAGATTATGAAAGATGATCGGTATGAAATTCAGCGCCCGATAGTTCAGATTGCACTCATTGTGCGCGGCCCCTCTGAATCTGCCCGTGAAGTGGCAATGGTACCTCACCCTATCCTCCCCAAGCTCCTGGTCGCAGATGAAGCACTTGGTGGCTTCCGCGAAGGCGATATTATCTTCATCCGTCATCACCATGGGCTTCTTGAAATCATTCTGCTGATAGATCTCCCGGATATCTTTCGTCAGCCGATCCACGAAGATCTGCCCCACGTCCTCCCCCTCCTTTTGCATTGTGAAGATCACCGGCTCCTTGGCGAATACCGTCTCATCGAAGCACTTGATATGGTAGCAGAATCCCGATGGGACGTGCTTCTGGAGGATCTTGATATGAGGTTTGGACGGCTCGCCCTCTTCCGCCTTCTGGATGGTAGTCCGCATCATGCGCTCCAGTAGCTGCACGATTCCGTCTACGCCAGCCTTTGCCGGTTCGGGCCCCACCTTGGTCGTGAAGCACTCGAAGTCTGCGTAGACGACGAATGGCACCTTAATCGACCGGATGTGATTTTGGAAGCTGACGTAGCTCCCTTCACTGGGCATCTCGATTTTCACCGCCTTCTTCTGACCGCAATATTCCATGTGCTGGGCAAGTTTTTCTTGCTGAGTGAAGTGATTCAAGCATCGGCGGCAGAAGTAAGCTTCCCCATTGTGATCGCTCACCTGCGCCGTCAAGAGCCGCGAGAGATTCTTCACCCAGCAGTAGTGCCGCGTCTCATCGTTAGCCACTAGCATGAGATCCATGTGCTTTGCCCCGGCACCATCCTTTTCGGATATCCTCATCGGGTAAGTCCCTCCCTCCTTCCCCATTTCGAATCCGTATACGTTGACCTTGATCCCCTCATTGAGCGTCTCGAACCTATCGATTGCCCGGAGTTAGGCTGGGAAGTCGATTCCGTCGAATCTGAGCTCGTCCGCCCACTTTTCATACTGCGTGACTCGGGTAGCACTCTTCTGCTCCACCTCCTCGTGATGGAGGGCTGAGAGGATCGCCCATTTGAAGCACTGCTGATCCTCATTTTGCACGTTGATTATTGCCTTCTTGGCCGCGAGCTTCTTGGAAAGTGGTATATATGAGCTTCCGTTGAGGGACTTGTACTCATTCAGTTGGATCTCCAGCTTCTCGACGCGCCCAAAGGTCCATCCGCTCCCCCCAGCCTGGAAAGTTGCTAGGCTTTCAATGACCTTATCCTCCATTCACGCTATCACTTCGTCCAAATATGCCGACTCGGTGATTACCATCAAGGCCGACCGGAATTTTGGATTGGCGTAGATATTCTCGCCGGTCGCCGGGCTGATCTTCACCATCTCCACGTGGAGGATTATTTCCGCTTTCAACCCCTTCTTTTCCGCCAGCCCTCCGAAATCGTGCTTCGGATTTTCCCCCAGCTTAGCCTAATGAAAGTCTCCACGTCCTGCTGCGTCTTGGGCTTGATGGTCACCGTGCCAAATACCCCTCCCACGGCCTCCCGCTTATCCGCAACCTCGATATGGTCTGCGGCTTCTTCAATGCTCTGCTTCACCTTCTCGACCAGCTGATCTTTCTTCAGCCGGGAGATATTGGTAATCCCCCTCCGCCTCGCAATCGCCTTGAGCTGCTTCCTGGTGAATACTTCCCGACGTTTCAATTTTTGGTCGGTCGCCGACTCAATGAGCCGCACCAAATCCATCTTATTTTTCCTGCTATATCCCTTCACCCCTTCCTCTTTGGCGATTTTCCTCAGTTCCGCCATGGTCTCGGCCACCCTAAATTTCCCTCCGATCGGCTGATCGGCGTCGTCTCGCCGCTGGGTATGCCTCCAGCAAAATCCATCTTTCCCTGGTTTGCCCTTGCAAAGTTGCCCCTTCTTTTCAGTGGGGTATTGCAGAATTTCTGCATTTCGGGTGATGAAGTTGGTCTGCTATCTTCGCAGACGGAATCTTCGAAGCGTTCCATGATAATCTTGGATGGCATGATTTTATTTATACTATTCAAATTTGGAAAATTTTTTAGATGGCCTGGTGATTTTTCTCGATCACCAGGATTGTGCATAGTGTTACTAATTATAGATTTTCGACCGGTATTTATATTACGTGATTCCAGTAAATCCTTGGAGTTGCATATGGCCAAAATAATTTGCAAATTTTTCCCCGCATGCCTTCGGACCCCTGCGAAAATTATTGAAATCTCATCAGGGGCATATTTTAGGAAATCTGGCAGGTTCTTTTCCTTTCCTTAGTCTCTGGTGCGAATAATTTGCAAAAATGCTATTTTCCCCCGAAAAAATCAGGGCAGATAATTTGGTAAGAATTACGCAAGAAAATAATCTTTTCCAGCGTGGTATTTCCCCATAGGAAAAGATCCCCCACGCCCCAGATACCTTGCCTCCTCGCACTTTTCAGCATCCCCACCTCGCTCAATACTCATTTGCATCCCGGGGCCCCGGGGTGGGGTTTCATGCAGGATTCCTGCTTGAAAATGGTCTTGCGGCAGAACTCTCATTTCTTAACTACTCTTTCGTGTGTATAAATACCATCCATCGTCCTGTGTGGAAAAGAAGAAATACAGCCTTGGTCGTAAAACTCTTTCGTGTGTATAAATACCATCCATTGTCCTGTGCGGAACAGAAGAAATACAGCCTTGATCGTAAAACTCTTTCGTGTGTATAAATACCATCCATGGTCCTGTGTGGAAAAGAAGAAATACAACCTTGGTCGTAAAACTCTTTCGTGTGTATAAATAACACCTCCCTTTGTACAATTGTCGTTTCTTCTGATTGGATTGGCGTCAGTCAAGTCATTATAATAAGCATCGCCCACTTATTCTTCATTGGTGGATTCATGTTACAAATAATTTATAGCACCGCCTACTCGTTATCCAAAAAAAAACTTTCTCACGCTTCGCGTTCGAAAGTTTTTTGTCTAACTCGTAAGCTTATGCTATAAATATTATACAGTTATCGTCCTCCAAGAGGATAATATCCCAAATTGTCAATTGCACTTAGGTTATTTCCCAAGGGCTTTAGCCCGAGGGAAATAACTTCAGTGCAATTGACAATTTGGGATATTCACCGATTTCATGGGCCGTAACTCTTTTATTACACCGAACAAACATTGGAAGTATTATTCCACAGACGTTGCAACTTTTCGGGGTTATTCACAGGTGAATTATAGGGTTATTCCATAAACATTGTAATTTTCAGGGGTTATTCACCGGTGAATAATAGGGTTGTTCCATGGACGTTGTAATTTTCAAGGTTTTTTCACTGGTGAATAATATGGTTATTCCATAGGCCTTGTAATTTCCGAGGGTTGTTCACCGGTGAATAATAGGTAATTCACTGCTAGCAACAATTTTGTGCCAAAATATCCAAATTATTACATATCAGGTGACTATGTCTCAACCAATAGAATTGATTCTTTATTACGTAAGGTATAATGAAACATAATAATAAACGAGTTCCAGCAAGGTAATTAAATAATGAGAACTGATAACAAGCGATATACAAGCCTCACGTGTTGTGAAACCTTTTTTTTTTCTTCTGATAAACTTAAATTAATTATAATAACATCAATAAAATACTCTCTATAGAACCCTATATAGCAATAAAATCACTCTAAGGCGACAGCATATATTCCTAATCGGTCTTGAAATGGAAGTAAGGGTTGAGTCTCAGAATCGACTCTTTCGGAACACTAAATGGCGGATGAGAATATCTGTTAAACGATCGAACCCTATTACAATTCCTCAGATATGATTGTATCCAGGTAAGTGGCTGTCCTTTAATTCCATAAGATACTTCAAGGCGTTCAAATAGAATAGAATAATCAATCAAATCAAATGCGGCGGACAAATTAAGTAAACCAATATGGCTGATGATCGATATCGAAAGCTCACACGTGGCAGTGCTGTCTCAGTGGAAGGACGTGGCCTGGATGACAATTAAAGAGGATCAAGAAGCGTATTGCTGCTAAGATTTTTTTGAAGTCACCATGCCAAACTTTTTCGGATATAAAAGTATGGTTTGCCACAGGTCTGTAATTCCGTTTTTTTTTTTGGTTGAGTCGTTGGTTTAAAAGCAATTGTCTAACTACTGCCTCCTCAAATGTTATCGGTACTATTGATTGCTCGCATGAAGCATCTATTACGTTTACGTTTACTCTAAATGGTACATGTAAATCAGTATATTGTTTCAAAATCGCAGTCGAAATAGAATCTAGCTCATGTCCATTGTTTGCTGCTTCTTCATGAAATTTCAGCCAAAGATAAGTCTCTATTGAAGGATCATTGACCACTCAAATCGTCTCCGATCTTGGCGACGTTACTGATGAAAAACTCCGCAAATTAATTTGATAGTTGTATATTGGATATTGAAGGCGGTAAAACTGTTTCCTTTTGTTTGCCCATGAATTCTTTAGATACTTTAAAAAGCTTTTTACGATCATTGAACAGTTGTGTTGTCGATTCTATGTGAGAAAAACTCTAGTTTATATTGATTTAAGAGTCTGACAGATGTAGAGCAATATCAATGAATTTCTAAACCAGTTTGGCGCCACATTTTTTCCGCCTTTCACTTTTCACGTTTCAACTCGGGAGGTTTTCAAAATACCAGTGCGTGTTCGGTCATAAAATTACATATTTTGTGACAAGGGATGCGTGTAAAGCAGCTTAGAATTATAATGACTAAACGAATCATCCACAGATTTTATTAAAGTAAGTTTTTCTAGAGCAATATATTTTGTCAGTTCAATTGAATCAATGGCTTTCCGTTTACGATAAATTATCATGCATACATAAATCTTTATTTATGCAAAACACAATTCCAATTAGGAACAAAAGCATACAAAACTAGTACAAAACATATAAACAAGAATTCAAAATACTTAAGATATTTATATACCGTTGATCCTCTCTACTCAGTTCTAATGACTGTTTTATGAAGGATACAACTGCTTTAATATCTTCAGGTGTTTCAGGGTCTAAAAGCCATTTTTATTGTATTTACTTCTGATTTATAGCCAAAGTTATTCTGTTTTTTAAAATGAAGAAAAAGTTTATTTCTTAATTCTTTATTTAATGTACAATGAAGAAAGAATTGACACTCATTATCAATTTTATTTTCACAATAGTGACATAATCTATTATCATTTTCCCTGCGTAGATGGGTTTAGCACATGACAAAACAACTTGAATAGTACTATGGTCACACAACAAGGTACCATATGAAACAAATTCGGTTCGTGCATATTTGGTGTATGTTAAAGTATTTTGACCCTACCATGTGATGAAATGTTTA
>MJUU01064446.1:13060-31063 GCA_002080025.1 Modiolus philippinarum | reverse complement strand
GAACAATCATGACTTTTTTGTTCTGCTACGCATCAAAATAACATATATAGGTTGTTGCTATGGATTTTTATATCAATTAAGGATGAATAAATCTTTGATCACGATTTTCTAAACAATAGAACAAGAAACGTAAAAGAATACTAGAACTCTTCATTGTTTCAATTATTCATTACGAGGTGAAAAAATAGACTTTTTGTTGCTTAGCAACGTCAGAGTTGTTGCTAAGCATTGATTTTGCCAGACTTTAGAAAGAAAATTATTTATTACCTTTTCCGACGGCCTGACATACAAATGTAATTGGTTTGCAGGTGCCTATGATTGACGTATAATAGCCTTATATGGTAATTATTGACACAATTAGTGGCATATTGAAATGGTTGCTAGGCAACAAAGGGCTCACGTAAACAACGAAAAATGTCATATTCTGAACTCTCAGTATAAGGACTATCAAGATACGAAATAAGTAATAATTTGAAGAAGGGGCCAAAAATGGCCCTTATCATCCCTACTCCTTTAAGGAACATTTACATCAGATCAATCTCATTCAGCTTGACATTAAAGAAACAACTGATATGCCTAATTCAGCTTCATACCTGGGTTTTTCGTTGTCTATTGACGGAGAAGGACGTTTGTAATCTAAGCTATATGACAAGCGTGATGATTTTAATTTCCCAGTTATGAAATTTCCCTTTCTTAGCAGCAATATACCTACCTCTCCAGCCTATGGAGTGTACATTTTACAGTTGATTTGATACTGTCGAGCACGTAGGTTGTACAGTGTTTTTTTAACAGAGCAAAAACACTGTATCAAAAGCTGTTTAGGCAGGGATTTGATCAGCCTACATTAATTTCACCCCTCAAGAAATTCAATGGCCGTCACCATTACATCATTGATGATGACGTGTCAATGGCCCAAATGAGAGCGGACATTTTCAGCTAGATTCACGTCTTCATGGGTTTGACTATACCGATTTTTACTTTTCCATGGATTCAATCGCTTACAGTGTGACGATTGCTGTTTACAGAGCAGAACATGCTTATCCTTCCAGAGTACCTGATGTCACTCTCGGTTGCACTGGAGTTCACACTGTGAGTGCCTTGGTTTTGAATAATGTGATTTCTATTTCTGTGCTTTGTATCTGACTAACGTCATTGTTTTCTGTGTCTAACATAATCGTTTTCTGTGTCTAACGTCACTGGTTTCTGCGCCATCTCTTGAGACTTCGATTTTTGTAACTTCCATTCCTTTGTTCATTCGGTAGTTTACTGCTGTTTTTACCAATATGTTGATATTCTTTGACCATTTTAACATTTGCGCATATGCAGAACCTAAATTCTCATTTGTTAGCACTAGGTCGATGCCACTGCTGGTGGACTGTTAGTTTTCACCAACTCAGTAGCGAGTACTTCGATACTTGCCCGAAAACTGATTTCATTTGAAAATTTGCAAGATACAAATTTAAGAAAATTTTGTTAAAACCTAAGGAGTATCTCCCTCTTGCATTGCTCTGTCCTTAGCTGATTTGACTGTCCTATTTAGATCCTATTGGTAATTTTTTTTGCACATATGTTGAGTCGTTGATTTTTAGATGTTTAGATTTGATCCGCACTGATGAGCTAAATTTGTCGAAACGCGCATATGCAGAACGTAAATTCACTGTAACCTCGTTTTTTGTGATTTGTTACAACTGGGTCGATGACCCTGCTGGTGGACTGTTAGTCCCCGAGGGTATCCACCAACCCAGTAACGAGTACTTCGATACTGGCCCAAAAACCGATTTCATTTGAAAATTTGCAATATCTAAATTTAATATTTTTAAAGTTACAATTTATGACGCACGCGATAATTTCAAATTTCCTATCGTTAATTTTACATTCTTTAATAGCACTATCCCTTTTGCCCCTGCTTACGGCGTATATGTTTCTCAGCTGATACGATACGTAAATGCATTCGCCCAATACTAGGGATTAACATATAAATGTATATTAATAACCAGAAAACGTCAAGGATAATGAGCAGAGACGACTGAAATTAACACTCAGTAAAATCTATGGTCTTGACCTCTTCTGGGCTTTAATTTTACTTCAGACATACCATTTCTCGCATGACGGATGATACATGTAAAGGGGGAAACTTACCCAGCCAATGCATCCAGTCCCTTACCTTAGGTAATCCATGTGAACATGTGTATCTAGCTTCAAATGGTTGTATCTGTTAAATGTATTGTTAGACTCTATTGTATATAACGCTTCCTTGATCTTTAAAAACATGGATATGTGTAAACTTTATTGATAAGAAAATATTAATTGTGGATTTTACTTTATTGATAAGCAAATATTAATTGTGGATTTTACTTTATTAATAAGCAAATATTAATTGTGAATTTTACAGAGTGGAAACAGCCTCGTGGAACAATCTCGTGAGCTCAGATGTGGCGAGGAAGAATGAAATTTGTAGAGTGATGCACATGGGTACGTTGGAGTAGATAAATATGGATGTATTAATCTAGTTAAGCTACTGTCAATCCGGTTGTTATTATGTGACCAAATCCAGCGTCGATGTCTATCCAGAACAGCATCCACCCATAGGTCCACAGCTAAATAAAATAGTAAAGAATTTCAAAAATTAAAGTTTATTATTAAGATTTGTTTTTTTTTTAATTTTTGATGCATGTTTATGCCTTGGTAGCTGACGAAAAATTGAGATTTCCAAGTTGTACATTTACAAAGGTTGGTGTTAATTTTAATTAAATTAAAACGCAACTGTATGGTAAAAGATTTGATTTTTATTTAATTGTCGTCAAATATGCTTTTCATTTAGTCCCAACTTCGGTGAACTTCATAAAAATTTTCTGAAAACCTCAAAAGACCATTTATAATCTACTTTCCTAAACAGTTTTTAAATTTTCTTCCATGAAACTTTTTCGCTTGTTGGATTTTTTTTTAATTGCAAATTTTCAATAGTTCTGGAAATTAGCAATTCCACACAGTTCTCGCTTGTTTCAATTTAAGGTCTTTTTACATATTGAAACTTAAAAATCTTAAGATTCGTATTTTATGTATAACTTAGTATCTTTCTGTGCAGCAGTTTATGAACAGTAGCAGCTAGGGTTCCAAGTTTTATAAAGAAAACAGTTGTTGTTTAAGTTTGAAATGGCAAAAGTGAGCCAAATCGCAAATTTGTATTATTCACAATTGAACGTCATTTTTAATTTTTTTTCGATATATTTTGAGTTTGTTTTTAATTACCTCTTTGTCAGGGGTCTATTTCAACGTACTTGACAAATAGATCGATTTTTGTGCACGTGATAATCGGTCACAGGCTGTAATATGCAAGGGTGTTAAAAATGGAATTGGCTTTCTACATGCACATAAAAATGAGAGTTTGGCATTCTCTTCATCCATACGTGTAGGATAGTTTGTGGCCTGTGAGAGCTTAAGAACATGTTCATTTTAAGGTTCACTTGGGAACATTCTTTTCTATGTACATATCGGCAGTTTAATTCATTAATGTACTCATTTCAAAAATATCGACGTCAAGATAAGCATTTTACACGTATAAATGAGTTAAAATAAAAACGATAACAGGAACCATCTACAACGGCTGAAATTTTCCATTACATGCCACAATCTACCAGGAAAATACAAAAGAAAAACATTGCAACTCAGGACATCTGGACTTGGTAGCAAAAGTCAGCGGTAAGGTTTAACCGGTTTATGGGTGCGCAAACCTCGACATTCTCCGTCTTGTTTCCTAATAGTATAATATAAAAACCCTATAAAGATTGACTACTAACTCAAGAACCACAATAATGATAATGCCTTGAAACGGAATGAATAGGACAAAACTCAATTTTGAAAGATTGGTCAAGGAGTGCTCGCCGCTAAACTGATGGCTAGCACAAGGAAGCCTAGTCTGCTTTTAAAACACTATCAGCCTAGTCTGCGTGTAAAACAAAGTCGCACTACGGAAGAAAAATCCGACTCAAAACTGTTCCAAGGGTTTTGTAAAGAATCATCATATATTTCAGTACACATCGGCAGTATCAAGGAGAGGCAGATATTTGTGTAAAATCTTTAGGACACTGGATCCCAAAGACAATTTAATATATTCATGTAAAATATTATGTCGATAACCCCTATTAAGAGAATGTAATATGCGTCCCATTTTCCTGGAAATTTATTTTACCTGTTTTGACATTTTTAAAAACATTTCCGTAAAAAACGAGGCTGAGAAATGCCCTCAGTATTAATCTGTTTGCAAGTGACGCTAAATTTTGATATCAAATGTTCATACAGTCTAGAAAACTTCTTTAATATATATCAACAATTTATGAAATCTGTAGCACTGTTATAAAAGATTGGATGTGAGAGTTAGGTTTGGATCAAGGGAGTCGACAAGGGTAGAACAAACGCGTGCGAATCATTCCATTTGAGACATACATGCCGCAGGATGGAGCTAAAGTAACGTCGCCGAAAAGTGTCATTAGTTATAGTTAACTTATTAACTTAACCAGACTCAATGATGATAGTAAGATCAAGAAAAGTGCAGTATTTTGGGTCATTGTAAGCTTGATTAAGTTTCAGTTCTTGTGATCAAATTTTGTAAATATGATCCAGAATCGGGGATTGTCAATAGTAAGGAAATCGATAATATAACTGCAGTTATTATTGAATATAAAAATAAGTTTTTAACTGCTCTGTACGGTACCATTTTGTAGTTTTTATGAAGTCCTGTTCATCACAGAACAGAAAAAAATCTGCAATGAGAGGTGAACGATTTGTGCCCATGTGACCTGTTGAAAACAGAAAAAAAATAATTAAGCAAAAGATTGAGTGCCTTTATCATATCATCTAATGTCATGAACAATTATTGTATAAGTAATGCTAGAGAAAAGTCTTGCCTTTTGTTACAACAAACTAGAAACCAGAAAAATTAAAATACCAATTAATAAATTGTCCAAATTTGGATTTAATCTAAATATGTGGAATGGTTGTATAAAGTGTAGAAAATCATAACTGTCGATAGATAAAACTGGTCTTTGTATTAATAGTAATTTATCTAAAACTTCAATAGAATCTTTTTCACTCTAAAAGTAATTTAAACCAGAGTTTTAATATTTTTTTCATAGTATTTCATAACTTACTCCTTTATACAGATACGTCACAATTGGTACGTATGAAAGTGTTGAACTTGGCCAATTCGTTTTGTTGAACATTGATACAGTATTTCTTTCAGATGATAGCGAAGGTGTTGGAATCTTTTTCAACAGGTACAAACTCATATTGTCTACAAAGATCTCTAAATTTTGACTTTGAACTTAGAAAGTGACTAATCATAATTATCTTTTATAAAAAAAATTCTGTTGGTGACTTAGGTAATAAGTTTATCTTGAAAGAAAGTTTGCGTACCTTTGTCTGCACTTTCTTGTTTGCACCATTCCTTACAATAAATGCGTCTTTAATAATATAAAAACACGCTTGCCAGTTTATTTTCGTAGGTGACCCTTTAGTAGCCGTTCTTTGGATACAACATAGGGAGAGGAAGTGTGTTTTGTTGTCCAATTGATCGGCAAGGTAATACATAATTGAAGGATGTCTGGGGCGACAACTTAGTGTCGATGTGTAATTCGCGATTTCAAAGAAAGTGGATCTTTTTCCTTATTCTTTTAAATAGCTGATATGATCGCCTCAAGATAAAGTAAGTGAGAACCGAAGCGTCAGTCTAAAACGAACAATCTAAGGACAATGTTAACATCTAAAAAACAAAGAAACAAAGGCATAACATGAGCACGGCACAGAAAAGAAAAATGAAGATAACTGTAGCTATCGAATTTTAGTAATAAAATTGGAGTACCAAAATGGCAACATACATGCCACTCTATACTCCATATTTACAATTTAAAATTAACTAATTTAGGTCGTAATTACTTAATATATCTAGTCATACATCAGTAGCAATAGCAATTAAGTCAGCAACTCTTGCGAAAATTCGAACAACGCGCGACAACTCTTGATACATAATAAATTTACCTACGCAATTACTGCAAAAGTCCATATTTCAAAAATTAATCGCTCTAAAAAGATAAAAAATACCACTGAAAATTGGTAGAAATAATCAGTTATTGCATAATCAACCTATTTGCCAATAGGTGGCGAATGAGTGTTAACCAATACCAAGTAAAAGTGAAAAAATCTATAAAAGGGCCATTCTGTATTAGTTCAGGTGGAAAAGAGAAATTCAGACACATAATGTTTTCAAGTTTAAGATACGGTCATTTGTTTTGCTGAAGTCTTCTTGTTCATATAAAACTTTTCATTTAAATTCAAATTAAACAGTTTTAAGTTCAAGGAGTTATCAAACATGAACTTATATTGTGGTAGCTAATAAATGTACTCAGTCTAACGCAGACGGTAAAAATCTCACCGCAAAACCTTATGAAAGTTCAAAGAAATACACAGCCTTTATTTTGAGAAAAAAAAGAAATATCTATTTAAAAAGCGTCTTTAATGTTTTATTTTACAAAGTGGATACAGCATTGTTGAACAACTTGTTGATTCTAATCGCGTCACCAGACCATGATAACTGTAGATTGATGCACATTGGTAACGTGAAGAGGTTACGTATTTACTGATGCTACCGTCAATGTGGTTGTTATTAAGTGACCAAATCCATCGTCCACGTGAATCCTTGACAGCGTCAACCCACAGGTTTAGGGCTGAATGAAAATTAAAAAAAATGTATGAATTGTTTTTTTATTGTACGGCCAAATTAAAGTAAAAGGGGTATGGAAAGTTCAAAAGATTAAGTTCCTTCAACGAATACACAATGTTACTCCATAAACGTTCGCAAGGGTTAAAATATATACAATTGCAATAAATATTTACTTTTACACGAGGTCGTCTATAATTCCGTGTCACATGCGTTTTGGTACATTTTATTGACCACCAAATAATTTTTTTATATATTTTTCCTTTTTTTTTACTTGCTGCGAGTTTTGCTTTGGACATCTCATTTATAACGTGAGGGGCGACGCAGGTCAATACAAGAAGGCGCTTACCCTCTTGAAGAGTGACTCCCACGTGGCACTTATTCTTTCGACATTCCAGAGAGTTTTATCATTTTACGAATTCTGAAACTTGAATAAACTCCTTTATGATAACTGCTAAGCTGTAATATGCTAGCGGGTATCGAGTTGTAACGTCTGATTTCCGGCAGATTGACGTCAAGCAAACCGAGTTTATGACGTCTACGTTTTAGTGGTAATTTGCACGTTTCACTCAATTCCAGCAAAAAAGGTATAGCATCGCGGTTATCGTGAAAGGCTCTTTATCTCTATGCCAAGTTTTCTTGTTTTGCCATGAGAAAAATCATAATACATCGATCGGCAAACGCATACCCAGGCAATAATGAGGAAGGGGGAATTCCAATATCATAAATCCAAAATCACTGCAGTTCTTATCCAACGCGAATTTAGACAGTATGACAAAGACAAAACAAATAAAACAAAAAGAACAAGAACGCAACATAACTAAAGCACTAGCAGTGTGAACCCCTTCAAAAACTGAGATATCAGGTAAGCATGATATGCTCTACGCGTGACACCCGTCACACTGTCAGTGTGAAAAGTCCAGTTTTGTCACAGTCGGTGTTAGTCAGTCCGGTAATAAATTCTGGACCTACCCAAAAATATCTATTCTCATTTGTGAAATAGAAACATTGGAACGGTCTGTCACATCGTGGTGACAAACGTACAATTTCTGTAGTGACAATTAGAACAGTAACTAAAGTACGTTTCACAAAGCTGAGTCTCTCACTTTTAGCATCTTCTAAACACTCTGATACTATTGATAAAATGCCTCTTTCCAAATTGAATTTAACTACACTTACGGAAATTGAAATTTATTACAATGGATTTTTACATGTTACCGTTTGTCCTGTGCTCATGCCATCAATCGACCTAAATCACAGCCAATGCTATGACGAGAAAAAGTTTAGAGGAATATGATTTGGAGGAACCTTGAAAAATGGTAAACAAAGCTCTTTATTGGAATCTTGCTATGTTTTAAAGCACAAATTAAGAAATATACCCTCCGACAATTCCTTTGTAATGTTTGAAACTATCTTCTCAATTCATGGTCTAATAATCAATATTGAACGTTTTAAAATCAGAGCCGGAATATTAGAATCTGACCCCTTCTTACTGCCAAATGCTTCAGAGATACGAATTAATGACAAAATGAAAAATTATTTTGCCTCATTACATGTTAATATTAGAAGGGTATGATGGCATTCTTAATTTTTAAAATTTATGCTTCACAACCTCGCACGACACCAAAAAAAAGAGCTTTGTTTACCATTTTTAAAGGTTCCTCAAATTCATATCCGGACGTTCCTTTAACCTTTTTCTCGTCATAGCATTGGCTGTGATTTAGATCGATTGGTGGCCGTGTGGGAGTTGGCATTTTTAGACCAAAGTTAAAGTTCTGACGGGTACCAAAATAAAATGCTTCCAGTACTAGTAGGTAAATGATTTTCATTATAGCTTTTACTGCATTTTCATATAAAATCAGGTTTAAAATTTCACATTTAATAAAAGTCTCTACTTCTACGACCAAAATGCTTGTAACGGAGAAACACACCAATAACTCGTTTTTCTACATGAGTGGGTCAACAATGGAGAGTTGTCGTAACATCATTCAAATTATATTTCTTTCAATTCATATTATGTACTCACCGAGAAATCTATAAATTGTGAGAGACACAGCTTTGTGAAACGTACTTTACTTTATAATATCTTACCAATCAGTAGTGTATATAAAACTTCGCAAAAAGATCTTGATACCCACGACGAGATTCGAATCCTGATCATCACCAATGCTTACCTACTACTCGTTAACCATTACACCACCAAATCATAGACGTAATATTTTTTATTTACGTACTTATAGTTAATGAAACTATTCAAAGCATTTTGAAAGTCGTACAAAATATATAAAAAAATTGTTTTTTTTTATTGAGATACAAAACAACGGCAGTATACACGTTACATACCATGCATTTCAAACAAAAGGAGTTGCCGGTATTGAATCTGGACCCCTCGGCCTTCACCTGTGCACTCATGTGGAAAAAGAAGCCTCCTAGATTCAATACCGGCCACTTCTATTGTTTTAAATGTACGTTATCTTATATATGTATAATGAAGATTAACAATTAAAGCATTGCTCCTTTTATTGGTTTTACTCTGTATTTGTAGAAACTTTTAAAATTGGTCTCAAGTGCATTTACTATTCCATTGTTTATTTCAGGAACAAAATCCTCTCTGCCACGTTTCCCCATATATAATAAACAAACAAATTAAACTCAGTTAATTAGATTACAATCTAATAGAAAACTAGCTTGATATTCCCTATTAAGAAAAGAATGTCAGTTATGTCTAGGTTTTTTCGGGATCATTTATCAGTTTTTGTCATTTTTTACAAACGTTTCACTAAAAACAGGTAAGAAAAATGACCTTAATAATAAACTTTTTGTGAGTAACGCCACCTATTCAACATCGTTTGTTTATTTCTTCGATCAAACGTCCTCGTTGTAAAATTTAAGATGTAAAAGTAAACATTCAAGGAAGATAATTTTGATTGAAGTCATCAAGAAAAGAACAAGAATCGTACAAGTTGGAATATACACACCTCAAAGGCTGGACCAAGAGGAACATCGCCATCAAGAAAAGGGATATAAGTAATGATGAAATCTCACTCATCCCCTGTAACATAAATTTTGGCTTTAATTTCACCAGAGAAAGTAATGATAGTTATACCCAGAAAAGGGTAACATTGAAAATCACTGCATGCTTTCTTCAGTTTCAGTTCTAATGGATAAATGATATCTACATTATCTAAAAAAAACTGGGGGTTGTCCGTAGTAGGAATATCAAGATACATGCTTTTCTTAATAATTGAAATAAGTTTTTCATTGTTTTTGTTGTTCTCAAGAAGACACGTTCGTTGCAGAAAAGAAAATGATCTGTAATTGGAGGGGTACAATTTGTACCCATTTACATTTCAGTGACCTGATAAACAGCTTAGGGATACTTGATATCATGGTCTACTCTGTATACAGGAGATCATATCGAATGCAGAATGTCGCATACTATAAAATTATGTTCCATTTAAGCCCGAGACTTTTGTTTAAAATGAAATACATGTAAATGAAGGTGTAAATACCAAAAAATTTATTTGAATGTACTTTATTAACCAACAAATTTCAACGGTGTACTTTACAAAGCGGATACAGCATCTTGGAGCAGTTTTCTGAAACTAATCGTGCTGAGAAAGAATGGTAACTGTAGAGTGATCCACATGGGTATCTTGTATTGGATAAGTATCTACTTAAACTACTGTCAATATGATTGTGATTATTCGACCAGGTCCATCGTCCACGTGAATCTATGACGGCATCAACCCACAGTTCCTCAGCTGTTTAAAATAATAAACTATTGAAAGAATAAGTGATTACTCCTTATATGGTTAATTTGTTTTATTTTACTTGGTTCGTCCTGCTGTTGGTCAAATAATCAATATGTCATGCAATAGTCTTTATAATATGAAATACCAACTAGTATTTCGCACGAAATTTTTTTACTTAAATTGCAATTTTCGATGGAAATTTTTTTTAAAAACTTTAAACAAAAATTACTTTGTGCTAAAAAACATAAATTCTACATTTTTCTAATTTTAGCATATTAAAATTAGCTAATTACGTTCCTGTTCAAGATTGTGGTCTTGGAGTTAGTGGTCTACCTGTATTGGGCTTTATTTGTATGTTTATTATACTATAGGGAAACGGGATAGAGAAAGGAGAGATTTGGGTACCCATAAATCGGTTTCACCCTACCGCTAGCTGTTTGCTAGAGCCGGTACCAAGTCCGGCTATCCCGAGTTCCTATCTTTGTCTATGTTGTCTTTTTTTATTTAATTAATTGTTTTTCTTGTGCAGTTTCCTATCGGATTGTTGCATGCGATTGTAATGTTCTGCCATTGTAAGTGTTGTCTTTTATCTTTTCTTCCGTAATATAAACTTTATTGATCCTTAATGAAATTAATGATACTGTAGAATTTTAAAAAATAAATAAATAAATAAATAAAAAAAATTTTAAAAAAATAAGAACACAACCTAAAAAATAACTAAATACCGAAGTTACTGTGAATTTTGATTCTGCATATGCGCATTTCGACAATTTATGTCTCTTCAGTGCAGATTAAATCTAAACGTTTGGAAGACCATAATGTCAAAGATGTTTAAAAACTGAAAGAGAAGAAATTACCAAATATGATCTAAACAGAAAACCAAAATCAGCTAAGGACAGAGCTTTGCATGAGGGAGAAAGTCCTTAGTTTCAACAAAAAATACAAAAATTAGATATTGTAATGTTTTGAATAGAATCGGCTTTCGGGTCGGCACCGAAGTACTGACTACTGGGCTGGTGAATACCCTCGGGGAATAACAGTCCACTAGCAGTGGCATCGACCCAGTGGTAACAAATAACTAAATACCGAAGTTACTTTGAATTTTGATTCTGCATATGCGCATTTCGACAATTTATGTCTCTTCAGCGCAGATTAAATCTAAACGTTTGGAAGACAATTATGTAAAAGATGTTTAAAAACTGATAGAGAAGAAATTACCAAAACTGATCCAAATAGAAAACCAAAATCAGCTAAGGACAGAGCTTTGCATGAGGGAGATACTCCTTAGTTTCAACAAAATTTACAAAAATTAGATATTGTAATGTTTTGAATAGAATCGGCTTTCGGGTCAGCACCGAAGTACTGACTACTGGGCTGGTGATTACCCTCGGGGACTAACAGTCCACCAGCAGTGGCATCGACCCAGTGGTAACAAATAACTAAATACCGAAGTTACTGTGAATTTTGATTCGGCATATGCGCATTTCGACAATTTATGTCTCTTCAGTGCAGATTAAATCTAAAAAACGACATAAAAACAATACAAAGCAACAAAAAGCTAAACAAACAAATAAAAACACACATAATAATAACAAATAATAAAATAAACAAGATTTGTTTTATGAAGCACCATACCCTCGGTAGCAATAATGTCTACCATACAAGATTAATGCTACAAATTGTAATAAACACTAGAAATTAAGGTTTAGTATACATTTGTTCTAAGCTCCATTTGATCTATTTACATATAGAAGATCAAGCCTCTTGCAGTTGTAATTAACGAGTTAAATCTAGATTTTGACCTTCTGACCTGTGTAATTTTGACCTGACCTTAATGAACGAAATTTGCATAACATAATCAATAAACAGGCCTAGTATTAAGGTCCTGTCACATCTGGTTTAAAAGATGTAGACAATTCAAGTTTTCACTCAGTAACCTTGACCTTTGACCTGACGTCTATAGTGGATTTGTAATAAGCTCTGTTAGATAAATTCACATATAAGCCTCTAGCAAAATAAATTAATGAGCTATAGCAAAATCTAGATTTTGACATTTTTGACCTCTATGACCTTGACCTTTGACCTGACCTAAGCAAAAGTTGAACAATTGTATTCAACTCTATATTATCAATACACAATGCCAGATATTGATTAAAAATCCAGAAAAGCTGGGACGTAACTTACATTCTTTACGTAATAGAGGATATCGGCAAGATATTCTGCTTGCATCCATTAAATTAGCTTTGAGACCTAGTGACCTGAAAATTTTGCAAACATACTGGCCTCTCACTGAAACTGCCGATGTCAACTGAAATTTATGATGATTTTTTACCAAACCCTTCGGGAAGTTTTGAGTTTGATTTTTCTTCCGTAGTGCGACAGTGTTCTACCAGCAGGCTTGTCTCCTTGAGCTAGCCGGCAGTTTAGCGGCGATTACCCCTTGACACATCTTTCAAAATTACGTATTGTCTTTTTCTCTCCTTTCAAGATTGTGGTCATTGAGTTAGTAGTCTACATGTATTGTATTTTATTCGTATGTTTTTATACTATAGGGAAACGGGACATATAAAGGGGAGGTTTGGGTACCCATAAACCGGTTTAACCCTACCGCTGGCTTTTGCTAGTGCCGGTACCAAGTCCGGCTGTCCCGAGTTCCTATCGGTGTCTACGTTTGTCTTTTGTCTTATACGTGTTTTTCCTGTGTAGTTCCCTTGCAAATTGTTGCATGTAATTATAATTTTCAGCCATTGTAGGTGTTTCCTGTTATCCATTTTTTAACATACATATACATATCTGGTTTAAAAGTTATGAGCCAGGTTAAAGTTAGAAACAGACAGACAAACAGGGAAAAAACAATATGTCCCAGATATAAAGATCTGGAGGCATAAAAACATACAGAAAGAGAACAAGAGTCTCACCTGAACCTGTATTGCTCACCTGAAGGCTATTGATCTCATTAGATTTCCCCACAGGGTATGGGTAATTTTTTATCCTAATAATGCGTGGTGTCCGCGTGGTCGCGGCATGTAATATGGGTGGTGTTTTATTGTATTTATTTATATTTTATTTGGTTTTGCTTTATTTATTTGCTAATTGTCTTATTATGTTCATGTAGCCTTTCCCTTTCATTGAATTAAGCTTGTGTTCCACAATTCATTGAATGCTGGACTTCCGAAATAGGAACTCTCGGAAACGATCGCCTCAAATACCAGTGAGACGGAGCGACTGGATTCTTGACTTGTTGAAATAGATATATGTCATATAAAACACAAAATATTTATGAAATTGAAGCGTATATTTTTAATTGTTCCTACATGACAATGCCTTAACTAAATTTTAATTGACGTAAGAGATATTAACCCGAAGCACTAGAACAGACTCAATATAAACCGCCCGTAGCTCAACAGTGTTCATTAATTAATGATTCCCTCTCACCGTATTGATGTATTGATTTTTTTCGTTTAATATCAGAATGTATCCCAGTTTGAACATGACTCAGAAGTCCCGTATTAAGCTTTTTCACTATAGTTTAAAGTGTTGAAACAGAGTTCACCAACTCATTATTTGAACGTATACAATGGGAAGTGTAGAGTATACTGTAATACCAGCTTCAGGGGGTTTAGAGATATGATGAAAAATTTTGACTGAATTCTTTATATTCTTAAATAGTGCTTAAAATGTTAAGCTTTAATGCAAACTCTAGCGAGATTTTGTTTTCCGTCTTAATTTCCAAATTTATAATCTCAAAAATGGACACACTTGTGACTTCAAGATGGAAAACAACAATAAAAGCGTTGTTCCATTCCTTGGTTTTTACCAGGTATTTGTAGAGATTTTGTCTCATTTGCATTTCCTCTATATCCCTTCATTGTTAACACTGACATATTAATATTTTGTTTTATTTATTTTTTTTTGCAATGTTTTATAAATAAAAATTTAGTTTTAATATGTTTTTTTTTTGTAATTCTTTATTTTTGCAATTGGTACTTTACATGATGTACATAAACACAATATGTTTTAATATGTTGATATAAATTATAAACCTCAGGAATGACCTCCCTCCAACTTGAGAACGATTTTTTATCTCCATTTTCAGTGTTAAATCCAATAACCAAGATATTAAAAAAGAAAACATGGGGAATTATTTCATTTCATTTGACTTAATTGATGCTAATTGTATTAAGCGAGTTGGGTTTCTGCAAAATGAAATAAAAGGGACAACAGGAAACACCTACAATGAAAAAAATTATAATTACATGCCACAATCTGCTAGGAAACTACACAGGAAAAACACAAATTAGACAAAAGACAAACGTAAACAACGATAGGAACTCGGGACAGCCGGACTTGGTACCGGCACCAGCAAAAGCCAGCGGTAGGGTTAAACCGGTTTATGGGCACCAAAACCTCCCCTTTATCTGTCCCGTTTCCCTGTAGTTAAGTAAACATACGAATAAAACCCAATACAGGTAGACTACTAACTCCATGACCACAATCTTGAAAAAAGAGAATATGACAAGACGTAATTTTAAAAGATGGGGTAAGGGGTGCTCGCCGCTAAACTGCTGGCTAGCTACAGGAGCCTAGTCTGCTGGTAAAACACTGCCGCACTACTGAAGAAAATTCAACCTCAAAACTTCCCGCAGGATTTGGTCAAGAATCATCATATATTTCAGTAGACATCGACAGTATCAGTGAGAGGCCAGTAGAAAACTACTTAGAATCTGAGGCATAGAAATTTTCTACATTGACATAAGCTATAAATACATGTATATGTATGGCACCCAAGAGCAACAAAAATGAGATAATATAGCATTTTCTCGGGTCATGCTATATTATCTGAATTTTTTGTGTTTTTTTTTACCGCTCATTACAGACATAAATTAAATGGTTCACTCATTATCTCCAAATAAGTACATATAACTATTTTACGCGTGAAAATATGTAGTAATAATGATTAACTGCAGATAAAATAGAATAACATGGTAATGCTATTTTATCTGATTTTCTTATTTTTTGTGGTTTTTGGCATGCAATTATGTTTGCTATATGTTTTATCTTTTACCAATCAGACGTAATATCTGTATGTAAATAGTATGATCTGATTAATTTTGTAACCAACCAGACTTAAATAGATAAATATGACAAGACCTAATTTTGAAAGATGGGTCAAGGGGTGCTCGCCGCTAAACCGCCGGCTAGCTACAGGAGCCTAGATTGCTGGTAAAACAATGCCGCACTACTGAAGAAAATTCAAACTCAAAACTTCCCGCAGGATTTGGTCAAGAATCATCATATATTTCAGTAGACATCGACAGTATCAATGAGAGGCCAGTAGAAAACTACTTAGAATCTGAGGCATATAAATTTTCTACATTGACATAAGCTATAAATACATGTATATGTATGGCACCCAAGAGTAACACAAAATGAGATAATATAGCATTTTCTCGGGTAATGCTATATTATCTGAATTTTTTGTGGTTTTGGCGCTCATTATAGACATAAATTAAATGGTTCACTCATTATCTCCAAATAAGTACATATAACTATTTTACACATAAAAATATGTAGTAATAATGATTTAACTGCAGATAAAATAGAATTACATGTTAATGCTATTTTATCTGATTTTCTTATTTTTTGTGGTTTTTGGCATGCAATTATGTTTGCTATATGTTTTATCTTTTACCAATCAGATGTAATATCTGTAGGTAAATAGTATGATCTGATTAATTTTGTAACCAACCAGACTTAAATAGATAAATTGCAATAATTAAACAAATTCAATCTTTATCAGATCAAATTACTTATTTTGAAAATTTATATGATACTGTACATTATCCTAGAGAATTATGGAATTGTAATAGATTTTCTTTTTTCTCTCTTCTTGTTTTCTTCAGATTTATCTACTTATTCATTTGCGACTTGTATAGAAATTTGTATTTAAATGAGCAAAGTTGATTCTGTATTTCTATGTAATTTTGTAAAATTGGTTTATGGGAATAAAATTATATATGTCTATCTATCAAAAAGTATAAAATATCAATATAACATCTTTTAAAAATAACTGTCTCGACATTCACTAACCCTGTGATCGTTACACGAATGAATATTCGAAGAAATATACATTTTAGTGTCAGACACTCGCAGAATTGAGTAATTGTTCATTGAAATCACAAAAGAATTAATCGTATCAACTAAAAAAAGGCTTACTTCTTTTAAATCCTGTAGTACGGAGACTTTCAAGTTTCATCTGAATACGGAATTTAAAATTACATAAAACAAAATTTACACTATATTTTCAATGTCGATAGATTATTTTTTTTTAATTTAAGAAATATTTTGCATTCTCTGTCATTAAGAATATTCTTCAAAACAGTAAAAGTAAGGAATATTCATTACAAGTTACCTTATAAATAATTTCATAACCTGTTAACTGGTAAGTATAATAATTCCCTATTACCTCCAGATAAGAATGTATTATCTCTGTTATTCATAGAGACCTATTTTTTTTCTATATTCAGTTATCAGAAGGTAATGAAGGTAATGATCATGATGATATACTACCTGTGCCAAAACCACAAAGATTCAGATAATACAGAATTACCTGAGATAATGCTATATTATCTAATATTTCTTGAATTATATTTTAAAAATGCAAACATCCTAAATAATCATTTTTGAAGAGAAAACCAAGGTCCGTGTACATATTTTTGTGCTATAATCATTTGAAATCCCGAATTTGTGGTGGTTTTGTGCAAATTACATCAAAGTTTGCCAATTTTGTGTCTTTTCGGTGAAAATATTGATTTTTACCATCAAATTTGCTCTGGAAGTTTCAAGATTATCAGCTCTTGTAAATCTGAAGAAAGCATAGGTTCTTAATGATATATGAAAGTCTTGTAAGAAAACGTTGCTTTCCTTGTTCAAATTCAAGACATCGTAAAATATGTTAAATTTAAGATTTTTTAATTTCTCGATCAATTAAACTGTCAAAACTGTCAAAACTCGCCATTTTTGTTTTAATTTGATGGACAATTATTTCTTTAAGAACTTAGAGAAAGGACAGCTGTTGAAGAGGGCCTTCAAAAATACTGTGATACTTGCTTTTCAAGAAGCGGTGTGAATGAAATGTGGTTTTGAAAAACTCCAAAGATCTACTTGACATCTTAAACTCTAGATCATTACCACACTGTAACAGCATTAAAACTTTCGACTTCTCCACACTTTACACTACTATTCCTCATGAACAACTAAAGTTTCGGCTGAAAGGTTTAATTCATAGATGTTTCTCACGTAAGAACGGTGAACGTAGATATAGGTACATTGTTTTAGGTAGAGAACAAGTCTACTTTGTGAAAAATGACTCCGAATCGGAAAAAAAATATACAGAGGAAGAAGTGATTAAAATGTTAGAGTTTCTGATCGACAATATATTTGTCCAGTTTGGAGGACTTGTTTTTTAATAGACTATCGGAATTCCTATGGGCACAAACTGTGCGCCTCTCCTAGCCGATCTGTTTCTTCACTCTT
>MJUU01064444.1:14618-39349 GCA_002080025.1 Modiolus philippinarum | reverse complement strand
CCAAAAATAGTCAATATTTTTTCGTTGATGTTAACACATATTACAGTTTTGCAAAATACTTATGAGCATTCATCCTCTTCAGCAAAAAATTCATTTTGTCAAATTTTAATATGATGACGTCACAAAGGGCACGTGAATTTTCCTTGAGATGGAAAATGGGTCGAATTCGGCTGAAATTATCTTGAAAAAACAAAAAGTTAGGTATCCCCGCAGCTTTGGAACAACTTAAAAATTTAACTGACAACAGAAATTTAACTTACAAAGACGAGGTATAAATATTTTGTTGAACCACGATGCGGGGATACTTTCCGCGACTAAAAACGTTCGTATTCAAAATGTACGAGTCTTAGAAATAGCGGATACTGACCGCAGAAAATGGTGTTTTAAGTTTATCTGCACGAAAAGTCCCTCTTCTTGAGTATTTATTGATCTTTCTTTATTTACATGTGGTATTTATTGAATACCAAAACGGATGTATGATTCGGGAAAACCATAACTTAAAGATGCTTTTTAGCTGTATCGAACTTTCAAGCATTCTCTTGTGATCATTGATCGATGAAGTTTCACGTGTATGCCATTCCCTCAAAATGAAAATAAAATTGACATCAAATATATATGTCATATATATTTTTTGTTCCTAGCTGACAACGTCCAGCACGTAGATACTGCATGTTTACATAGTAACTAGGTGCTTCTGAGAGGTTCGCGTTTTTCAGCAGTATAAAATAAATCTTACATATCCGTTCCCGTCTTGAAAAAATAATCGTTTAAATTGTGAAGAGTATAGTTTTTTATTATTTTTTTAATAAAATATCAAACCACACTGTGCTTGAATGTTAAAATTGCCAAACTTTGACCATGACTTTGACACAGCATCGCAAAGCCGTACAAGGTAATGGGTCCTCTAAAATTGGGCGGTAGTGTAAAAGGTATGGACTTACATTGTGCTTTTAGTAAGTGAAAATTCTTCTTGAAATTATTTGTTAAATGTTTTCTTTGAAAATCCTGAAAAATATATGTTTATTTCTTTAACGCCTGATAGTCTTGTGTTGTACAATTTCTTCGACCAACAAATTAAGCATTTCTTTCTTTTGATGTCTTGAGGTATTTTAACATATTCTTATTGTTATGTATAATTTTAGCTAACTACATGTATTTGATTTGAAGTTTATTCTTGGAGTAAGAAAAAAAGTCTTGATTTTATTTTGGTAACATGGC
The DNA here is from genome assembly GCA_002080025.1 of Modiolus philippinarum. Taxonomy (NCBI): domain Eukaryota; kingdom Metazoa; phylum Mollusca; class Bivalvia; order Mytilida; family Modiolidae; genus Modiolus; species Modiolus philippinarum. The sequence goes on along the minus strand of MJUU01064444.1, from coordinate 38,131 downwards.
AGTACTTAGCATAATGTAAAATCCGCTTTTCCACATTGCAAAGATCGCACGCATCAAAGAGACTGAGTCTAGATAAATAGGGCACATAGGCCACTGCAATCATCTTAAGTTTCCTTGTTTTTACACTCTTGATGTTTTTTCTAAAATAACTAAATACAAACAATAAAAAAATCAAAGACAATTTATGCGTGTTTGAGGTTTCAGTTAATTTTATATATATCTAGACAAAGTAAAATCACAATATTTTACGAAAGGATATGGAGTAAATGAACATGAGACCATAACACATATGTTAACTCCAACTGCAATGATTTTAATGAGCTGTATGGCCATTTCGGAAATTAATTCCTCATCAGCAGCACTAGAACCCAAGCAAAGGAAATCCATAATTTCAAAAATATGTTACAATGCATAAAACCAAACGAAATCCGAATAATCAGTAATATCAAATATAGCTAAGGACAAAACTACGATGGAGGAAGTCAATCCTTCGGTTTTAGAATTTACATAAATTTAGATAATAATAATTGAACAAAGTGTACACATGAGATATTATCTCATGTACAAGTACACCATATCTAAGAAAAATAAAGAGTATACATCTCTACCACGGGGAATTGTTTTACCAACTCCACACTGCAATAAAAGACAAACTCCTGTATTAAATATTTTACAAGTCTTGGTAGAAACTGGCTCGAATTTTCCAAATTAACAAGAAAATTTGGTGAAGAAAATATTGGGTGGTAGTATTAAAGTTTCAAGTTTATTCTCCACTTTGACAAAGTACATATTTTACTTAAAGTAAGTAGGTTTTCCCCCATAGAACATGTGATCTCAGTAGATTAATGCCTGATTTCTTCAAACCACTGGAATAAATTTTCACAATAAATACCGCAGCAACAACCAAAAAATAATAAATCCAGAATAATTAGAAATATAAGGATAACACAAGAGAGAGACATAAATTAAGAGGACGAAACAAACAGAACATAATACAAATGCCACAAGAAAAAACACTAACCGTGTGGACCCTTAAAAAACAGGAGTGTCATCAGATGCTAAAGTAGGGTAAGCGTTACCTGCTCAATATGTGGCACCCGTCACATTGTAAGTGAAAGTCTGGTATAATAATATCAAATTCGGTATTTGTCAATCCAGTAACACTTTGGAATCTTTTGAAAGGATGTCGATTTTCATAGTGAGATGGACACATTGTAACAATCCGTTTCGATAACTAACAATATCAAAGTATTTATAAGGCCTTACCAATGTTCTTCGTACAGTTTAGTAAAGCGGACACAATGCCCTGTCACTCACAATAATTAACTTTCGTTTTCGGTTACAGAATGTTCGCATGCACTTTGTTGTTTTTTTTTATTACTTTCAACAAAAATACATTCCTGATTCTTAAGCAGTATACATATAAACAAAGGTTGGTAGGTACTAATTATAAAGTGTTTTTGTCTATTGCGTCTTCAGCACCTACAAGCACATATCTCTTGATTGATTTTTTTTAGACATGTTGAAAAATGCCAGTCTAAATGGGTCTCAAGCACCACAGGTGAATTGAAAAATTCCGACTTTTCTGTTTGCTAAGCAACCGAGCATATATATAGCATATTGCTTAGCATAAATTTTTCGAAAGATGTTTATTCCATATTTGTTTAACTCGACTATAACATGTAATGTGATATATAGGAGCTCCTAAATGATAACAGAGGTATGACCACTTCCCCCTATATTAATCCCTTCGGTGGACCAGTTTTTCAAATGTATTTAATCGCATTAAGATCTGTTTCAACAGACCGCTGTTAGATACATTGTCATTGTGTATAAAGAAGTTGGAATTTTGATACTTCTACATGCCAATTTCAACCATTTTATTTGCAATTTGAAAGAATGTTAATAGATTTCGACAAATTTTGAAAATGATCATAAAATTCGTAACCCAACATTTGTAGTACCATATGAGGAAAAAAAAAACAGAAGTAAAAACTAACTGCAATTTGCAAGTGCTAATGTTTTACACTCTAAACAAAAAAAAAATGGATTTTTCTCTTGGTGTCCTTTAGATATAATATCCTACCCGTAAGATAGGATAAGAAAAAATTATTTGAAATTCGGTTATTTATAACAATTAACATAAGCTCTATAGAAGCTACCGAAGATAAAACAAGTACATGCATAGATAAAACAAAAGTGGTATAACATAAAACAAAATAATCAATCATAAGACACACAAAGCATACATATAAAACAATATAAGCAGTTATAATGCAACACATGACATACATTTAAGACAATAAATATAGATTACACCACAAGATCCCGTTCATTACCATATTTTATCCACTAAAGATAGTTAAATTTTAAAATTTTAATTGCGAGGCTTGCCGAGCATTTTAAAATTTTTAAATTTAACTATCGAGATTGGATAAAATATGGTAATAATCGGGATAAAGTGGTGTAATCCTTTTCTCTAATGATCAATGATAAAAACCGACAATTGTTTTCCGAAAAGATTTGGCGGGAAACAGCACGGGGCTTTATTCAACATACATTGATTTTCTAAAAAGTAGAACAAGAAACGTAAAAGAATACTTCAATTATTTATTATGTGAAGAAAAATTAGACCTTTTTGTTGCTATGCAACGTCAGAGTTGTTGCTAAGCATTGGTTTTGCCAGACTTTAGAAAGAAAATCATTTATTACCTTTTTCGCCCGCCTGACATACAAATGTAATTGGTTTGCAGGTGCCTATGATTGACGTATACTAGCCCTATATGGTAATTATTGACACAATTATTGGCATATTTAAATGGTTGCTAGGCAACAAAGTATTCTAGTGCAAAAAAAAAAACTTATCATATGTAAACGGACTGTACCCATAAACCGATTTAACCAACTGCTAAATTTTGCTAGTGCCGGTACCAAGTCTGGCTGTCCTGAGTTCCTATGGTTGTTTACGTTTGTCTTTAGTCTTACTTGTGTTTTCCTGTGTAGTTCCCTGGCAGATTTGACATGTAATTATAAATTTCAGCCATTGTAGATGTTTCCTGTTGTCCCTTTTATTTCATATAGAAAATTAAAAGTGTTACAAAAACTGACCCAATTCCGATTCGGCACACTAATGACTGTATTGATGAAATTAGAAATGCTCAATACAATGCTAAAATTGACTTGTTGAAAGAATTCAATCAAATTCCTCCTGCAGAGCGTGCAAAAAGAATCCCGCGTTGCTACAGCTAATGGAATATTACAATATAAAGGAATGGCAAATTCCAACGAGCCCACAACAGTTCATTTCTGTAATTGAGGGTTGCGAATCATATACAGATATTGATATACTGTAAAAGTACTATTGTTCGTGGGGTTCCACTTTTCGTGGATTTCGTGGTTCCTTTCAACCACGAAATTAAGTTCCCAACGAAATGCATTTTTTTCTTGAGTTTTAATGCATATAACTGGAAACCACGAATTTAAGTTCCCTCGAAAAGTGATATTTATGAAAACCAAGAAAATTGATGTCCACGAATAAAAGTACTTCCACAGTAGATATTGCATTCTTAAATATAATGACACTTTCGAAGAACATCTTAAGACACTTCAAACTGTTTTCGAACATGTTGGCAGTCTTATGTTCACAATTAACATCTCCAAGAGTAATTTGGATGTGCTGATGTAAACTATTTAGGACATCTTGTAGGTCAGGGTCAAGTAAAATCTATTGTTGCTAAAATAAGTGTTATTTCTAGTTTTACGGAACCCGAGAATTAGAAACAACTGATGTTTTTTTCTGGGAACGGCTGGTCATTATAGAAAAATTTGTCAAAACCTCTCTTCAATAAATAAGTCTTTGGCAAGATTACCGAGAAAAAAAATGTAAAGATCGCTTGGTCTAAAAGTTGTGAAGCAGCTTTCCGAAAATCTAAAACCCATCCTAGTAAGTTTTCCAGTTTTAGCATCTCAAATTTTGTTATCAATTTGTCAGGAGACGCCAGTTATGTTGCTGCCGGTGGTGTTTAATAGCAGGAAGGTAAGGATGGGGTAATTCGTTTAATTTGTTATTTTCTAGAAGATTTAATAAACACAACATTACTTTTCCACCATTCAAAAATAATGTTTTTCCCTGAATGTGCCTCTATTACATTTTGCAAGATGTTACAGCTTCAATTCAGCCTATCATTGTATATACTGATCATAGCCCTCTTTAATTTATTCCTACAAAAAGATAAAATCAAGGACTTTTGGATAGTGTTTGACGTTTCAAGGCTCAAATCTAGACATACGACATACACAAAATGTATTAAAGAAAAAGATATTGTCATTGCAGAAGTATTGTCAAGGGTTTAATTTTTTCATGACCCCTCATGGTAAATAGTCTGGTTCATTAAATGCATTTTCTTTTAGGTAATTCAATATTGTAAATATAAATATTAATAAAAATGCATTGCATTCATGTTCTTTTTGTGTGGACTTAATGCATGTATAATGTAATTTGTTTGGCTTAGTTACGTAGCGTGTTTACAATAAACAGGAGTCAAGGCTATTTAACCATAGTATAGAACATGTACACGTTTCCTGAATTGAAATTTAAATGTCCAACACATTATAAATTACTGGAACATAATCATATTAGTCATGTTATTTACAATTAATTGAGGTTTAAACGGATCATTCTTGCTAAAGAGTTTTCTAGATGCATTGTATAGATAAAAATAAGTTCGCAGCAAAAGTACAGGCGGTCAGTTTAATGAGTTTGTACAGCGTTATTATGCACATCTTTTGCATTGGAAATCGACAACAGTTATTGTGAATCTGTAATTGATTATTTATTGAAGATGATAAGGAGTATTCATAAGGCATGGTGTAATGCTAATTTGTACTTTTAACGCCCTGTAATGCATTACATTATTACAAAGTAATGCATGTAATGTGTAATGCTCCATTTTTTAGCATCACATGTAATTTACATTTCAAAAATGCCTGTAATTTAAAATTACATGACATTACATAGCATTTATGTTTTCTACCTTGAAACTTTGGGTAAAGCTTTTCAACTATAAAAAAAATGTTATAATGAAATGAATTGGAACTCCATGCAAATTGTGAGCATAGTTTTTATCCTATATCTGCCAGCTTTGAAACTTATCTAAATGTATAAAAATATTGTGTTTTCATTCAGAAATGTTATGATGAAAAACATTTAAATTCAATTCTAGTTTTTAAAATTTGCAATCCTGATTATTAAAAAACGAACACAAGTTTCCAGTGATCAAAGTATAATTAACGATTGTCACATATAAAACTCTTAATTAGATTACATTTCAATTAATTCATTTCTTTTGACAAGTGGCTCCATGGCTTTAAATGGTGTTAATTAAAGTTTCAGTTAAAGAAACCAACCATGAATATATATAAAGGGAACTGAACTGAACTTGCTTCTCAAAGACTGCACAGAGAGTTCATTCTTTAAATTTTGAAAAGATTATATGAACTTAGATTAGTGAAAGTGAAATAAGCCCACAATTATCTCCAAACCCTAAAGGCTTAATTTCTAATTGTCAATTTCAAAATTATCCCAAAAAAAAAATTAGAGAAAGGAGGAAAAATATAAACTATATACATAGTAAAAGATAAAATACAGTACTGTTCATTTACTCAATATCCTTTCGTAAAATATTAAAAATAACTTTATAAAGAATTCATTATAAATGTATTCTGACAGAATCACACTGAAAATAAACTTGTTTTGAAGATCCAGTCAGCCTACATTAAACTGTCTTCACAGTAACTTTATAAAGAATTCATAATAAATTTATTATGACCGAATTACATTAAAATAAATTTATTTTGAAGATCCAATCAGCCCACATTAAACTGTCTTCACAGTAACTTTATAAAGAATTCATTATAAATTTATTCTGACCGAATTACACTGAAAATGAATTTATTTTGAAGATCCAAGTAGCCTATATTAATCTGTCTTCACAATAACTTTACAAGAATTCATTATAAATTTATTCAAACCATATCACACTGAAAATAATTTTTTTTTTGAAGATCCAATCAGCCTACATTATTCTGTCTTCACAATAACATTATATAGAATTCATTATTAATTTATTCTGACCGAATCAAACTGTAAATAAATTTGTATTGAAGATCCAATCTGCCTACAAAAAACTGTCTTTACAAAAAGTTTATAAAGAATTCATTATAAATTTATTCTGACAGAATCACACTGAAAATTAATTTGTTCTGAAGATCCAATCAGCCTACATAAAACAGTCTTTACAATAACTTTAGAAAGAATTATAAATTTATTCTGACAGCATTACACTGAAAACAAATTTATGTTGAAGATCCAATCAGCCTATCATTAAACTGTCTTTACAATATCTTTATAAATAATTCATTAATAATTCTTTGTAATTGACACAACACTGAAAATAAATTTATTTTGAGGATGAAAGAAGCCTACATAAGTAAGTGAGAACCAAACCGTCAATCCAAAACGAATAATTCAAGGACAACGGCAACATCGGGAAAAAAAAGAATTAGAGATACTAAATGAGTACAGCACAGAAAAGAAAAATGACACATATACAGATTAACAACATTAAAACTATCTTTACAATAACTTTATAAAGACTTCATAATAAATTTTTTCTCACCAAATTACACTGAAAATAAATTTATTTTTTATTATGAGGTCTTCAAAATGTAATGACTCTATCTGCTGTGCTTTTAAATAGCCTTAAAAAGATGCCTATACCTGATTATTTTGTATACAGAAAGGCAATATTAGTTTTAAAACCTTTAAATCAGTTAGTTCCAGAGTATCTTAATGTATTTAAATATGTACACCAGGTTAGCACAAGATCAACCAGTCAGAGTAGCCAAAATTTATTATACATTCCTAAATCTAAAACAGAATATTACAAACAATCATTTGTTATATCAGGTAGTTATTTACGGAATGATTTAAACGATAATTTAAAACATTGTACAACCATAGAATCTTTTAAAAAGTTATATCTACATCAGTACTATGGTTAATTTCAATTTCTATCAGTTAATGTTCTGTAAATTTTTAATCTTTACGTATTTATTTATTATTGTCTTATAATTTATGCTGTAAAAATGTACATAATGTCGGACCATATTGTAAACTAGTTTGTAACTAAATATGTCATCCTGTTGAAATAAAGGATATTATTATTATTATTATTATTATTATTATTATTATTATATCTTGGAAATGATATAACATAGCTTTCCACCTTTAATACAAGTTTACTATTTTGCCTTCAAAAAATTTATTTTAAGGCGTAATTAATGGTCTTTGGAATGACATGCCATAAGAGAAACATTTGCTCAAAAATGTATGAAATAATACTGTCTACTTGACTTCAAAACAGATATAAGAATATTAATCTATTAATTTCATAAAATACAAATATGCATACGATTTAAAAAAAAATAAACAAAGATTAATTTGTTGAATAACAACTCTAATTTTATAAATCTTTTTCAATCTATTGACTTGTTTTTGTTTGTTTGTTTGTTTGTTTTTTTTTTTTGCTCAATCTCCTCTGCAAATAAAAATATATTTCAATATTATATTTAGAGAAACTAACCTATAAAATATTTTTGTTATATAATGTCATCTAGTTTTGTCAGGTGTCTGTATCTTGACTTCTGGCTGTGCCATGTGAAGTCTCTATCGTCATGATTTGTCGGCTGTTGTGATAGGTGATGTTTTATCTGCTAAGTGACTTTTGTATACTATTTTTTTATCCATGACGGTGTCTTTTGCTGCATTATCTAGCATATATGCGGTGTTTTCTGTTGCAATATCAGACTTCTGCTTATTGTCGATGTCTTTTTCATTATTTTGATTCTGCATACAATTGCCTTCTTCGCATGCCAGGGATTCATACTTTCTGTTTCCTTCGTTTACTACGGGTTGCTCCGGTGGCCTTCTTGAAAGGGTAATTCTCTAAAATAAAATGAATGAAATAAGGCAAATTTTGCAGTTGGTGTGAAATGAAGGTAACACTTGAAAAATATATAAATAAAGTGTCAGACGAAACTTTGAGATATTGGCATGAAGCATATCAAATATATATTTATCTAGTATTCACCTGTTTAGGTTTTGATCAAATTTCTAGCCTTACATACATAAAATACTTCATTTTTTAATTGAATCAGATTTTTTCATCATCATCTTGGAAAACTCTCTTCAGAGACAATCTCATTTTTTTCTTTTATTCTTTTTTTTTAATATTGTAAATTATTTAGCTATAAAGTTTTAAACTGATTTTATCACAATGATATGAGGCGCTATATTTCATTTACATGTGTTATTTGTTATGTCTACAATTTCCTTGATAGCCATCAATTTGTTCCACGTAATTAGTATCTTACTTTCCCCAATTCATGGTATGGTTTATTTGACTAATTCACCAATGTTTGGCTTATTTTGAAACACTGTAGTTACAAGAATTTGATCAGTTTCAATTATGTGTCAGTATTTCCTGTGTATTCTGTAAAAAGTGTGATACACAGTAGTAGATAATATTTTAGATTTATCAATTTTATACCCGCTACATCTCCAACCCTCTGAGTCACTGGACAATACTTTTTCTTGCATTTTATTTAGATTAGTAAGTGCTTGAATTCAGCATTCTGTTTTTTTTTCTTATTTTACATGCGAGAAAAGGGAAAAAATACAAAATCTAAGAAAAGATACAGCATCTTAATATACATAAGTAAAATTAATCAATGAGGAATATTTCCTTGACCTTTTTTTCTTTATAGATAGAGAAATGCACATATATATTGTACTTGAATTTATTAAATCTTATTTCGATGCTACAGTAGAATTTCGATGGCTCGAATTGCAATACATGTATAACAAGCACATTTAATATATAAAAAAAAAAAAAAAAAATAGTCAATAAACTGAAATGCCTGTAAAAGCTGATAGAGAATGAATACCATATTGGATCCAAATACCAGAACCCAAAATGTGGAAAGGTGTAGGGGAAAGTTTAATAAAAAAAAAAACTGTAAAGTCTGGACCATATTGCGTCCCGTTAAATTACGCCTATAATCCAGAATATATATATTGCAAGAAAACAACATTATCCTTTATCTTTAAAGGATAACGGCTGTTTTTTTTTTTTGTATTTCTGTCAGAATTTGAGATATTTTGTTTGATAATTAAATTTCATATATCGTTAGGCATAGTCTGAAAAAATGTCTTTAAATCCTATTTATTTTGTCACATCCGTTAATAGACTTGTGTTAAACATATGAAAAATTAAGAGTAGTACAGTTTTCTGCCAAAATTGTAATCACTTATATTTCCACAAGGAAATAAGCAACATATCATTTTTCAATCAAATTACTTCTTTTTCGGTTTCTTACAAAAAAGCATTAATTTAAAATCCTATTTATTTTCAAACCTTAAGTAGTAATTTAATGACATATCATGTACCGTACGACAATATCTGCATAATATAATCATCATGAAGAAGAAGATGCTTGATTTGTGGGGAAAATTCATTTTATTACAAGCACAAACAAATATAGGAAGATTGGTGTAAGTACTTTTTACATGACTTTTTTATGTTTTCTATATCTCAATAGAACATTACTCATGTTGAATTAAACATACTATTTCTAGGTTATTCATGTGTTCATCAGAATATTTTTATATGTTGTCCAGAATCCATAATCTTCATTTTTTTCTCACGCTATGTCTATCCATGAATGGATGTGACAACCCAGAAAGCATGGACTCATCGAGCCAACATCGGCAAACCGTTGGCATGGTTGGCAACTGGTTGGTGTTGGCGTTCCAACATCGCGCCATCGTCGGGCCAACATACTCACGCCAACTGTTGGCTGCATTATGCTGGGCCAATGTTGGCATGATAACTGTCGCTCAACTTTCAGATTTGACCAAATCGGGCCATTGTTGGGCCAAATGATGTTCGCCAACGGTTGTCCAGCATATGCTGGCCCAACGTCGGCGACCAGTGTTAGAAATATAAATTAAATAGAGTCAATACAAATTTTGAAGCTTAAAAAGCTTTGCTTTTTTGCTTTGTTTTGTTTTGGTTTTGGTTTTGTTTTTGTTTTTGTTTTTTGTTTTTGTTTGTTCTTTTTGTTTTTTTTTCAATTTGTTTTAGTTTAATCACAGCAAGAAATGTAATAATATTTTAAACACTGAAAGGAAAGAGTATAGAAATTATAGTAAATATCTGCATCACAATTAACAATGTTTTAATATTTTGTGTATTAAAAATCAACAAACAGTGTGCACATCTAATACATATCCTTATCTCAAGTAATTAAAGGAATACGTTTCATATGACTCATGTGTGTAGTGATATTATTTCGCGCCTTGAAACAGTATCCAGATGTTTTGTAATTTAGGTCAACATGGTCATTCAGACTTTGAATGTGTATTTAGAAAGATGTGTAACTACCAATAGTCCTAACATGTGAGTTATTATATTTATATTTATATTTTGTGAAGAATTTTAACATTTGTATAAATAATATCTAAAAAGAAATAAAATGTATTCAGTTAGAAGTAAAAACAATAAATGTTTAATAACCATGATAACCAAGTTATGATCTTGTATACACATGTGCTAACGTACTAATTTATCTTGATCAATAATCATGCCCGTTTGAGAGGGTCCGTTTATAAAGTATAATTCAATTATATTTACTATTTATATGTAATCTTTATAATATTGAACAAAGTATTTGCACTATATTTTATTTATATTTTATTTCATATATCTTTATAAAATATAACGAATGTTACGATGCATAGACAAAGTTGTGGGGAAATGTACATAAGTCTGTTTTTCAAACCTTTTAATACTATTACATATATAAAAAATATATATTAAAAAATTCTCCTGAAATCGGGGTAGCCTTTCTTAACATAAAATATTAATCGTATGTGAAAAAAACTGGTTATGCCTTTTCGAGTATATTGGGATACGGGATATTTACCACTTTTGTTAATGGGATATGGGATATTTGAGACAAAAAGTATCGGGATATGGGATATTTTGATTATGGAGAACGGGATATTTCAATAATTAATGGGATATCTTCAATTTTCAAAGGGATATTTTTGTCTAGACTTACTGATATATGGGATATTGGGACCCCGTTAACAAGCCTCAATTTTCAGATATGCATTTTCATTTTTTTTTTTCTGGAACTTTTTCTAATACCCACTGTTAAATTGGATCTTGTTTCTTTCCGCGGTGCAACTCCGTCCAAAGTTTTTTCAGCCATTGTGTAATAACAATTGTTTGCATTTTGCATTGTTCATGTATATTTTGTCAGGTATTGACATATCCGGGATGTCCAAGAAATTGCAATACCTGTAATAAGATGCAACCTTTAGACAAACTGAAAGTATATAGATTTTTTGTATTCCTTCTTTACACTATTTATGTGCTATATCTTGATATTTGTCAGCACTGTCTAGTTTTTGAACATAATACAATAATATTCAACTCCTTCAGCTACATGTAGGTCCTATAGCAGTCAGTAAAGGTAAGAAATTCAATGCACAAAGTATTGAACGTCGATCGAACAATGGTGTGGCAGGTGAGCGCTTCAGGCTCTTTGAGAGGCTCTTTTTCATACTTATCTCCGAAAGCAGTGTTGGCAAGCCGTTGGCATTTTGTCACTCACGTTGGCATTCTGTTGGCATTTGGTTGTTCATGTTGGAAGGTATATGTTGGGCCAACGCTTTACCAACGGTTTGCAATGACGTTGGCACGATGAGCAAAATGTCATTGGGCCAACGACTTCTGCCAACGTTGGCCCAAACAAACTGCCAACTAAAAGCCAACGTTGGCCCAACCATTCATTGCTATCTGGGAAAATGAATAGGATTGTGATAGAATCTTGTCAGAATGTTCCTAAATATGTATGAAATTAAATTATAGGGATTCGTGTGCAAAATGGTAATGCTTTTGAATGGATAAAAGCAGAGTGGTCTCTAAATCTGACAGAAATATCAAAACGTAAAAGTAAGCATCCTTAACAGATAATAAATTGGGTCATATCCCTGCAATATGCATATTATGGACCATATGCATAATCGGTATGCTAATGTCTGGACTGCACATGTATTTTTTCAGATTTATCATCCCCATACCCCTTACCAGATTTTGGGGATTTTTTATTTTGATCCAATGGGGTATTTATTCTTATAGGATTTGACAGGCACTTCAATAATTGACTTAAAATTATTTCGATTAAATGTGCTTTGATAAGACATAAATTGTCAAAATCCACATATGCATAACCTAAATTAACAGCAACTTTGGTAATTTGTTTTATTATCAATAGAAGATTAAATAAATTCAAGTACAGTAAACCGTATTTATTCCAATTTTAGCCCACTTTTAACTAAAGCCCCTCCCTAAATTTTGTTTAATTTAACTTTCATTTTCTAATAAATGAGCCCATTTTTGCTCCTAAAGTGTGCTCTTTGCTTACTTATCTAGCTAAAAATAAAAAGAGTAGATAACACTCAAAATATATTATGTTTTGTTCCTAAAATACAAATACTGTACATTTTGCCTTAGTAAATAATCGAATAACACTAACTACTGCTGTTCTTGAATTTAAAATGTATACCTCTTATTATAGCCCTCTTTAGAAGATTGTCCTAGCCCCCGAGGCGTTTATTTGAATAAATGCAGTATACGTGCATTAATATATTTCTAAAGAAAAAAAATCAAGGGAATATTCCCTAATAGAATGATTTTACAATATTCAATATTCAACATTCTTTATTGGCACAAACACAATTAAAATAATATATTATGATAACAAACACCCATAAAATGTTAAAATACATTTATGACAATACAGTGTTTCTTATACTAAAACAACTGTCAATAAAAAAAGGATCACAACTTAGACATTGTTTGCAAAAATCCGTATTGATTGAAATTATGTCTGGATTTAAAATATTAGACATCTTATTTTTATATTCATTTCTGGCGAGAGAATAATTGTCGCAATCAAATAAAAATACCTTTCGTCTTCTATATCACGAGAATTATAAATTTTGCAAAATCTCCCAATTGGAATAGAAGTGTGACGACCTTTTCAATTTCAAGATTGCGGGCACTGGCCATAAATTTGAAATATGTATATTAACTCTGAGATTTTGTACTTTTCCTCTTTTTGTAAAGCAAGCAAACAAAAAATGCTGATTTTCAAGCACTCACTTACGGTATCTAAATAAAATACAAGAAAAAGTATTGTCCACTGTGTCGGAGAACTGGAGATGTTAGACTTAAAAACAATGAAACTTTTCTAGATATGCATAGTTATGATATTATCTCAAATTACACGATCTCAAATTTTAACTCTTTTATAATAGGTGAGGGTATAAGGTTAAAAAAAAGAAAGAAAAAAAAAACAATGATTTCTGTGATGAATCTCTTTGCTGAAAGCAAGAATAAAAAGTAAATTCAACTAATTGAATCCTGTCCGATGAAAACAGTTCAATCAAAAAGTGTGTTTGAGGTATCGAGGCCGAATTATGCTTACATTTTAATAAAGTGACCACAATAAGGGTCCAAGATATCCATGGTTCAAATTATTGCAGTTCGAGCCATCGAATTTCTATTTAATTATCAATATAGGTTTTAATAAATTCAAGTATAGTATATATGTGCATTTCTATATTTCTTTAAAAAAGGTCAAGGAAATGTTCCCTAGTGGCATTATTTTCCATTATGTATTTTAAAATGCGGTATCGTTTCTTAGATTTTGTACTTTTTTCCCCTTTTTGCATGTAAAATAAGGAATTAACAAAATGCTGAATTCAAGCACTCACTTATCTAAATTAAATACAAGAAAAAAGGATTATCCGGAGACTCAAAGGGCTGGAGATGTTAAAAACACTAAAATTTTCCGGATATGTATAGTATGTCAAATCACCTGATCTCAAATTTTAATTTTTTTTATAAAAGGTAAAGCTATAGGAATCTCCAGAAAAAAAAAAAAAAACAATGATTTCCATATAGAATTAATCTCTTTGCTGAAAACAAAATATCAAGTAAATTCAATTAATAAAATCATGTCATAAAACTTGATGCAAGACGAAACAAAAAATAGTAAGGGTGCATTTCATGATACCCCGCCATGTATTATAAAATTTCGAAGTTTAAAGGGCGTAGCTCCCTTAGAGCCGTTTGGATCTTTTAATCCAAACTCGAACTAAGTTTGAGTTTTGTTGTAAACAACTTACATACCTACTTTGGAGACATTATACTAATTCCTTCAAATTATCCCTAAGATTCACAAAATATCAAAGTTTCAAAAGACATAACTCCAGAACCCCTTAGACCTCTCAAATAAAAAATGAACTTGACCTAAATTTTCTTGTAAACAATTGACATACCAACAGTGAAGGCTGTATGTTGATTCATTCAATTATCAATCGGAAACCACAAGATTACAAAATTTCAAAGTTTCAAAATGTTTAACTCCAGAACGCCTTGGACCTCTGAACCCGAAATCAACTTTGCATCAGTTTTGGGTAAACAATTTACATATAAAGTTTGAAGACAATATGTTATTTCATTCACTGGTTATCAGTCGGAAACCTTCGGAGGGTTGGACAGAAAGACAGACAGACAATCAAATGATACATCACAACCACGTGTAGCAGGTATGAAAATTGATAAATCTAGAATAATATCCACTGCAGTGGATCACACGCTTTGAAATACTGACGCATTAATAGAATTGATATCAAATTCTTGTAACTATGTTTCAAAATAATCCAAACATTGGTGAATTAGTCAAATGAACCATACAACGAATTTGGGGAAGTAAGATAGCCTAATCATGTGGAACAAATTGATGGCTATCACGAAAATTGTAGACATAACATGTACATCTTATATTTAATTAATCAATTAGCACCTTATCGCATTATGATAAAATCAGTTTAAACTATACAACTAATAATTAGATATATTAGAAAATAATAAATTTTAAAAAAATGCAATTATTTCTAATGAAAGTTTTCTAGGATAATTGTGAAAAAATCTAATACATTGAAAAGTTGAAGTATTTCCTGTTTGTAAGGCTAGAGATATGATCATAACCTGAACAGGTAACTTTGATATGTTTCATGCCAATATCTCATAATTGTGTCTGACACTTTCCTTACATATTCCTCAAGTATTACCTTTATTTCATATCAACTGCAAAATTTGCCTAGTTTCATTTATTTTGTTTTAGAGAATTACCACTTCAAGAAGGCCACCTGGGACACCAAAATGCTAAAACAATGGAAACAGAAAGTATGAATCACTGGTATGCGAAGAAGGCAATAGTATGCAGAATCAAAATAATGAGTTAGGGTTAACCCTAACCCTTGTCGATTTCCAATACATAAGTTATCCTGTAAAACTGACACTAAAACTCATTTTTTCTGCCTAATATTTATACATACATTTTTTGTAAAATTGTTTTTTACAACAAACGAAAAGAATATTATTTAAAACGCTGGAATAAATATCTCATAATATTAACCAATTCAAACTTCTAAACATTTTAATATAAATAAAATCAATAACCTAAACCACGATTAACTGGAAACAAAAAAGCATTACTGCGTCAAAAAAAAAAATCATAATATAAAGATCTCACGAAATGAAAAAAAATATTTTATCACCTAAATCAATTGCTTAGGACGTTGGTCTTGTATTAGGCAATGCAGTTGCTTTAGATATATTCCGTTAACTCGTATGGTAAAAGATATAGAAAGCAGAGACATTGATACCCACGAACCGCTGAACTTTTAAATACTTTTATTGTGTGTGACTGATAAGACTCGTATTATTGTTAACGTTCGTCTTTTTTACACGTGGATTGTAGTCTGAGATTAGAATTTCATCATTATGGGCATTTTTATGTTTTAATTGTTGATTAATTAGTTTTTGACATACAGTGCTATGTAACGTCGTATGCTGGCAACTTGTCAAAATAATTGACTGATCGCTGTCTGACCTCTGACTAATTCATGAGGAACGTCTGTTTCTTACTGATAACTTTTTCATTAAGAGCTATGTTACACAGAAATGTAACTGCCACATCTCATACCCTTTAAAGTTTAATTACAATTCTATGAAACCCATTACATAAAAGGAAAGACTGAATACAAAATTTAATTTGGTAAATTGATCTTGTTTTAGTCTGTCTGACCAAAGTTAATTTGAAATAATTAGATACCGAAGTTACTGTGAAAAACATTTACTTAAAATTAGGCGAAAAGCATGCCAAAATTTATGTGCTGCGTTTCCATGAGTACGCTATGTAATTATTACAGTATATGACATTTATGTTTTCCCCCGCCCGGCCAATCATAATGTGCTGATTAAATAAATATTCTTTTCGTCTGTCTTTTCAATTTGCGAATGTCATGAAAATGGTATATCTTCAACATTTAATTCTGAAAGAGTGGATGAGTCAAGATTGACAACACTTGTTTTTATATTGTTTTAATCCTCTTCAACTCGATTTAAATTTTCACAAATCTTTATGAACGATGTTAAATCTTCTTTTGGAACAGAAAAAAAGTGTATAGTAATTATAAGAACTCCAAACCTTATACTACATCCTTTATCTTGTTAAGAAATTTCTATTTTACAATTGTTAATTTAACTTCTGATGATGTTTTGTATTGCCTTTTTTATAAAAGGGCTACACTTTCTGGGTTAACATCAATATCTCCAACTTGAGCAATATATCCGAAGAACTGTTCTATGCTTGTAGGGAAAAATTCACCCTTGCAATTGTCTGGTGAAGGGGAAAATTCCTGAAAAGCAATATTATCACCATAGCTGAAAAAGTCTAGCCGCATCATACTAAATTGCTTGGTTAGATGCTCTGAATAACGCATCATTTCTGTTAAAAAAGTCGGTCGTTGTTGGTAATCTGGTTTAGGAGCAGCCAAATGTGCGGGTTTCTTTGTCATTGACACCCTAGTCCAGTTAGGCGTATAAAAATCTTTTTCGTGCTTTGTAAACCGCCCAAGGTCTACCTGAATTAGATATGGCCTGCCGTAATACGTAAATACTTTAAAATCTTTTGTTATAGAGAGATTTCCAAGAAATTCCTCAAACATGCATTTCGGCTTTATATCTTTGTAATAAAGTTCACCAGGAGGATCAGCAAGTGCATAATTAATTTTTAACCATGTATCGCATAAAGAACGTAGATATTGCACATTATTCATAGAACCCTTTGGAGGACAAGGATTAGCCAAACATCGAATTACATTGTTCTTTACTCTGGCTATACCTCCACATAAATGGTTCGATTTAACTATATATTCTGTAGGTAAGTTTGAAATTAACGTTTCATTTATGTCGATGGCTTTAGAAACATACAAATATTCAGTTGCTACTTTTAAGGTTGGAACACTACTCCGAACATATTCCTTTGCAAGATGTTTATCTGCAAAAAACGTGTAAGAGAGATTATTCCTCTGATGTAATCTACACCAAGCGTGGAAACTATACTTCGTGTTTTTGGTTATGTCACGAATAGATTTATTTGAAAAAGTCACTTCATTTCGAAACCTGTTTTCAAAAGAATACTTAGGATGTCGAAAATAATCAAGTACTGTAGTTTTGAAATGTTTTTCAAAAATACAAATGAGCAAAGCTAATTGTAAACCGATCACTACAATTAAACGAATTGCAAATTTAAAAGAAAGTTTTACCATTTCTCTCAATTACAAAGACAAAATAAAGCATGGCATGCAGTGGCCCGTCTCAAAAATGAGCAAAAACATGCTACAATCATAACATTCAATGTTTATATCATCAAATACCTTAAAAAAAACTGTACGCCTGAACAGCTTTTTGTTTTATTCATGTACCATGCTAGTAGTTGCTAGTAGTTGATACAGTGATTTCCTTGAAGAGACCCTTTGCTCAAAAATAGGTTATGTCACTCAAACTTGATGTCATCCCTCCAGTTGTTTGACGATCGAGATCATCTTCTTGTAGACCACTATGGAATATCTGTTCCACAGATGACAACGGATCGTTCCGTTAAAAATCCATAATGCAGCGGATTTGACCTTACTACCGGATTTCACATGTTCAACACGGTGGTTGTCTTATAAGAAGCAGGAAATGTTTACTCTACCGGGGCACCTGATCTCAGCCATGATTTTATTGGGTCCTTGCTGTTAATCTTTGTGTGTGTGTGTGTGTGTGTCTTCATTATACTTTGCTGTGCCGTACTCATGTTGAGACTCTTTCCTTGTTGTTTCCGATTTTCCCATTGTCATTCAATTATTCATTTTGCATTGACAATTCGGTTCCCACTTACTTTAAGATGTTATAACAATTAAGGTAACTTGGGATTGGAACTTAGTTCACTTGTAATTGCAATATAGCCAATTCGTCAAATAAATTTGTGAACATGTTATAACCACTTATTTTAACTGATTGTAACAATTTAACAACTTGATATGACAATTAAGTAACGTGAACTTATATAAGTTTAAATGAAAACCTAGCCAACTTGTGATAACAACGGCAGTAGAATACCGAAGGAACAAGGGAAGCGATGACTACAAAAATCGAAGTCCAAAGACATGGCAGAAACGGTAACAGATAAAAACAAAGACAAAACAAGGACGTGAGACAGCTACAATGCACGGAAATAAAAAGATAACATTAAGAACTAAGGCACTCATAGTGTGAACTCCCATGAAAACCGGGAGTGACATCAGGTGCTCCGGAAGGGTAAGCATGTCCTGCCCCGCTAACGACACCCGTCACACTATCAGTGAGGCATATATTTTTTGAAAGATCTGTTTGGTTGCGGATTGGTTAATACCATTTTCTAACCCTTAGACAAAACCAATTGAAATCCATGGTACATGTTACTTCTCTAACCCTCAAACAGTACCATGGTAAAATTTTGAATAGCTTTGGTAAATCTTTATAGTATTCAAACAATCACAAGGACAAATCGGTAGCACAAACATCACTGACGAAGACAAAACTAAAATTGTACAGTATGATATACAAGACAACACGAAAAAATTAGCTAACTAATTACAACAACTTACCTAACTAGTTATTACAAATGTATTATAGCAAATGACCACTGAGCTGTTCTTGTATTTATGGAAACGTATTGTGGACCCGTGTTAACTTTCAGCAATATCTTATGTGTACTACGGAAGCGTAAAGCTGTCTCGTGTTTTTTTGTGTTTTTGTTTTTTTTTTTTTTGTCACAGATATTAGCCCAGTTGTTGTATTTATTCACGCACCAAAGCACACAAAAACAGAACAAAAAAAAAAAAAAAAAAAAAAAAAAAAAAAACGGCAAGAAATTGAAATCTTTACAATCAAACGATTAATTACAAAACTATTCACGGTAACATCGAGAAAATTTATCGATCGATTCGTTTTTTATCAATTCATTAGATAACTCGTCATCAAGAACTTGAGAAAATTACAAGACAAGGAAAAAGTCTCGTAAAATTTATAAAATCGACTTGTTTTAATCGAAGTATTCATTAACCGTTTTATATAAGGCGTATATGAGCCATTTGTGATTCATTACAATGGGGTATTGAAAGAGGATACATAAAATGTACATTGGAAGTTCCCCAAACGTTAAGTAACAAATAGCAGAAACCATGATCTTTAGTTAACTTATCTAATCAAGTGTTACATTTGCCTTCACTTTACGTCGGTCGTCCGGCGTAAAATTTGGTAAACATAGTCCTTAGCTTGACCCGTAGTTAAACATTGGATTATATGGAAAAAATAATCTTTTTGTTTGATACCTTAGGCCTCATTTGGACAATTTTGGTAAAATAGTCCTTGGGTAGACCCCTTCAAAAGGTATGTCCCTCATGTTCGTTCTTCATTCAAAATGGCAACCAAGGGCACCATAGTTTAATGTTTCACATTATTGGAAGAAAATTAGTATACCAAGTCAATTGGAGCTATTCTTGTGTCTCTTGGGATTGTATCCTATCCACGATTGCCGCCAGCGAGATCCATATTTGGACATTGATCCCTGAGTGAGAATATTCAGGGGTTTTATCCTCAAAAACCACAATATCAATTTGGATCAAAGTAAGTTATATTTTCTTAGCTTGACTTATGTATAAATTGTGTTACTCATGTCTGTACCTCATCCTAGATTTCTTGAACGGAATCTTGTGGTGTAATCTATATATATAATATGGACAATTGCATGCTATTGTCATTTTAGAATACACTTAATCCCCGGAGAAAAATCCAACATGATGCCTCCACAAAGTCATCTAAGAATTTTATTTTTCTTTTTCCTTTTTTAATCTACGTATAGGTATTATATTATTCTAAACTATAAATCTTTATCTCAAATGGTCTAAAAGGGCATGTGAGCTTTTGAAATCACTTTGCGTCAGTCGTCCGTCGTCTGCCCGTCCCTTGTCCGTTGGACGGTTGTTAACAATTTCAAAAATCTTCTCCTCTGAAAATGCTGAGAAAATAGTAACCAAATTTGACCTAGAGCATTACCAGGGTATGAAGTATCAAAAATTGTGATCGATTAGTCCGAAGACAAAATAACATTGCTGCTGCTACTAAACATAGAACATAGGGGTAAATTGCTTTTTTTGCAAATAACTCAATGAGTTACAGATATAAAAAATCTGACAAGGTGATAGTGACCAGCATGGTTTAGATCTACCTGCCCTGCAATTTTGAAGAAATCCGATAACCCATCTTGGAGTTATTGCCATTTTTTGGTAACATTTTCAAAATTTGAGCATTTTTTTTCAAGGGTTTCAGTAAATCGTTTTTTTTTTTTTGCAAATAACTTTTAAACGCTTATCAGGTTCAGCATGCCAAGAGGTAAAAACCCTGAAATTTTGAAGAAAATCCAAAACTTCTTGTAGGATTTATTGCCCTGCTTTGACAGAATATGCTAAATTTTCATATTTTTCGTCTTTTATTTCCAAAACTATAGAAGATGAAGGTTAAGTGTGAATTGATAGAATGTTTGCCATGCTCTGTTGATTTCAAAGCTGATGGTTGACTGCCATTATCAAAATGGCCACCAAAAAGGCGGGAAAACTCTACATTGTTCGATTTCCATGAAATTTGGTTTCTAAGTAGATATTGATATTGATGTAGAGAATTTAAAACCGGTGTTGAAAATTGTTCGTTGACTGCCATTTTCAAAATTGCCGCCAAAAAGGCAGGAAAAATCAATATTGTCCGATTTCAAAGTAGTAATTGATATCGCAACTTCAAAACTGATGGTAAAATTTGTCGCTTACCGCCATTTTCATAATGGCTGCCATAAAAGGTGGGAAAATTTAGCATCGTCTGATTTCAATAAGATTTGGTTTCTAAATGAATCTTGATGTCGAAACTTAAAAATATGGTGTTAAAAGTTCTCGTTGTCTGCCATTTACAAATGATGTCTCAACTTCTAAGTTTTGTCGAAAGTGATCCTTAGCAAGGACCTTTTTGTCAAAAATATAACAAAAGAATATTGCAAAACATGATAAGACTTGAAATACAGTTCAAGATATTGGTGGTGTTCGAACGACCAAAGTTTGAGGGACTGAAGTTCAACTGTATAACTTACAATGTAAGCTTGATCGTGGCAACTGAAAGCCAGGTGAGCGATGCAGGCTCCTGCGAGCTTTTGGTTTCATGAACATTTTTCTTCTATTATTGGGCAAGGAGACTTATTTTATATATTAACTTTATCTGAATTCCGCTCTACTGTTTAAAAGCCAGAAAAATCGCACGAAAAAGCATGGATATTTTATAATGAAAGATCACGCTTTCTTTTGATTTCCATCGATCGTTACATTGCGTATTTCGGAATCCTTAACCAAACACCCTTCTGATGAATCGAACATGACCTAAATAGTTCTTATATATATATCGAGAAACGAACTAAGTGGATTAAAGCAAAACGATTAAATTAATAACTCGACACATTTAACTTGCTTGTGATTTTCTCGAATTCTTTATGACGGGTAATGTAAAAAAAATCGATAAAAACAAGTTACTTTATAAATCTTCTTGATTTTGCAATTACGAGTAAAACATTAAATAGATAAATTTTAATCGCCTTATTGAATTAAATTCAATTTCCCGCCTTTTTTTTTTTTTGCCTTATGAGGCACCATTTCGTCTTATATTTATGTAAATACGGTGTCATACTAACAATCACGAGGCAGTTCTACGCTTCCGCAGTCTATGTTATTTTAATACTCATAATTCAAGATCGCGATATATTATTTTGCGAGAAATTAACTCATTCATACGGAAGCGTATAACTGCCTCGTGTTTGTTAATAAGACGCCTTATTTACACAAATATAAGACGAGTTGTTGCCTTATAAGGCGATAGTGCGAGAAAAATAAGGCGAAAAATTGAATTTAATACAATTAGTCGATTAAAATATATCGATTTAATGTATAACTCATAATAATAATTTCGAGAAAATTTATAAATCGACTTATTTTTAATTGATTTACTACTTAACTCGTCTTCAAGATTTCGAGAAAATTACAAGCAAAGATAAATGTTTCGAGTTATTTATTTAATCGTTTTGCTTTTTTAGACTTAATTCGTTTCCCGATATATATAAGGCGTATTCTTGTCATTTGTGATTCATCAAAAGGGGGTATTGTTAAGGGATACATTTTAGAGGTTCCGCAATGCGTTAAGTAGCAATGATGGGAACCAAAAGAAAGCTTGTTTGTTCATGATTAAATATTATGCTTTATAGTATGACTTCCATCCTGGTTATATTCAAATAATAGAGTTCAGATAAATTTAATAAATAATATGCATCATATGTATTGACTACAATAACTCGACGTTCTTTTCATTATCCCCTCGCCAAACAAAAGTAGAAAGATATTCTTGGAAAATTGCACGGTTCAGAGAAATTCATATGGTGCATAACAAGTGACATGAAAGAGACAACAATCTTAGATGACATATTGCAGGCATCATGGTGGATTTTTAACTTCGGGTATTAAGCATATTTTAATATTCTCTCTGTCACTTGGATTGATTCCTAAAGATGATTGATGTATGTAATCAAAATGTTAGTAGTATAAACGGACATTAAATAAAGTTATCAGTATCAAAATGTTAACAGTATAAATGGACATTTAATAAAGTCTTCAAAAATCAGTCCATAGGATATATACTATTTGTTAACATTCTGAACGACTTGAACTCCGCCAGGTGTATATAATCTTCTGATCCCAAAGCCCAGATAAAGAAGGAGGGAAGACGTACACTACAGGTTGACATGAGCCTATATCTATCACCTGGCCTAAAATTGCCAAGCTTCAACTGGCGATCTTATTTTATCAAACACAGGGTGCAATTTTAAACTATGGTCCCTGCTGGCAGCCATCTTCGATA
>MJUU01064444.1:0-14521 GCA_002080025.1 Modiolus philippinarum | reverse complement strand
CCCCCAAAAGGTCCAATGTTAAAATATGATCCCCTCTGACGGCCATTTTGGATGAGGTACGGACATGAGAAACACACTTTATAAAAAAGTCCAACCATGGATTATTTTAAATTAATTTGATCCCAATTGATCCTTTGGTTTCTAGGGAGAAAACCTCTGAATGTTCTCCCATAGGGACCAATGTCCAACTATGTTCCGCACTGGCGGCAATCGTGGATGGAATACGGACCCAAGAGACACAATTTTCAAAGGGTACCATCAAAGGACCAATGTCAGCAAGTTCAGTTTCAATAGCCCTTTCTATAAAGTGTGGTTATCTTTGCTTGGATTTGAACTCCTCCATCAACTAGAGGTACAAAAACTCGTCACTTCCGGTTATCACACGTACAAAACAACGCACAATTTAAAATGCATTTTAATTCCAACAAAATCAGTGCAGTGTTACAGTAATCAGTAACCTAGAAATCTAAATATGAACAGTGTTATGAACTGTTTTCAGGACGTGTTGGGTTGATAACCGGAAACGAAGAACGGACCAAATGGTTTATCGGAAAGGCCGTTTGACCGGGTATCTTAATTTCCCCCAAAATTGTCTAATGTTAAACTATGCTCCCATTTGTCTGCAATCTTAGATGAGGTACCAACACGAAGGACATACTTTTTGAAGTGGTATACCCAAGGACTATTCTAGCAAAGTAAGTCCAAATGGGTTCTAAGGTTTCAGAGGGGCAGATCTAATTTTCCATAGAATCCAATGTTAAACAACGGGTCCAGCCAAGGGCTATGTTTACCAAATTTACGTCGGACAACAGACGCAAAGTGATGGAAAGCCTCACACTTGAATTGCCAGGCGAACTAAAAACCATGTATATGTTATACTGAAAAGGTTGCCAGTCATTTGTTACTTTAAGTTTGCTGAACTTCCAATGCACAATATTAGCTATCCCCGTACCATACCCCAGTCTGATGAATCATACATTCCTAAAATACGCCTTGCATATAACGATTAATGAATTAAGTCGTTTAAACCAAAACAATTCAACAAATTTCTTGAAATATTTAACTTGGCTTGTAATTTTCTCAACTTCTTGATGACGAGTTATGTAATAAATCGATAAAAATTAAGTCGATTTATAAATTTCTCGATTTCATTATTACGATTCATGCAATAAATCGATATCTTTAAATCGATTAATTGTATTAAATTCAATTTCTCGCCTTATTTTTCTCCCATTGTCGCCTTATAAGGCAACAACTCGTCTTATATTTGTGTAAATAAGGCGTCTTATTAACAAACACGAGGCAGTTATACGCTTCCGTACATTCATGCTTCATTATTCGTTTGCCGATGTAATCTGATAACAACGACTTATTGCTTGCAATAAATTGTCTGAAAATGCATTTAGTAGCCTAATTTTTAAGGAACTTTCAGGTCACTTTCAAAAACACGACAATTGATCAAATCGCGAAGAATTTTGTTGATAAAATATTTAGTCGGTAAATTTATCATGCAATTATTTTAAATTGCCATATTTTCTGCAATATATGATCTTATAAAGCATTAACTTGCTTTAAATTAAGGCAAAGTTATGGAATGTTTATAGCTATACCGAGATGAATATAGCTTCATTCTCATTTCTATCTTTGATATCGTTAGGTCACCATCTACAATTCTAATTTGTTTTTGACCCTGAATCATGTTTAGCATTGGACCTATCATTGTCTTCATATGATTTTAGAATACGTACTAAGAAAGTTTACTAAGCTTTACGGAACTGATGTATAAAGGAAGTTTTCCAAATTAAAATTTGACCCCCAAAAATAAAGGACCAGCATCAAAGTACTAGACGTGTGAATGGTTAAAAATGTTAACAATTTCTCATTACCGATATTGAATCAATTTCCCGAGAACAGTTTGTTAAGTATTTTAGACTATTGCACTCAGGCAATACTGAGAACCGTTTTGTCAGATAAGAATCTGAGCCGCGTGTCATTTCATCATGTTGCCTCTCGAAGAACAAATTTCTTTTCATCATATACATTTGACATCATAATTTTAAGCTATGGATTTTTCTTTTCAAGCTCTCTGAAAGCCATGTATAATGAACCTTTCTTACGAAGGGCATAAGCGAGGGGTTTAATTTACGAACATACAGGCCAAACAAATTGTTAAATGACAATAATCATATACCTGCCAAGAATTATTTTGATTCTATTATGACAGAAACTGGAAGTTTCCATTCAGAAGCGATCTAAGAGAAGTTGGATTTCACGCCTCCATCGTTGTCTGTGTCTATGACGTTTCAATACACAGTCTGTTGTTTTCAAATAGATGTAAGTTCAGAATTCCAAGAAGGCAAAACAATACACACTTACGTGTCTGAATGGCATGATTTAGGTAAAAAAAAAAACGATCTTAACCTTTATTTCTTTCATAAACTAAGAAGAACAAAATTAAAAACTCTCGTTTTACATACCGTTTACTCACCTTCCGATGCCATTTGCGTATGTGCAAAATATATATGGTTATTGGGTATTAAATGGGTTGAAGATTAACAAGATCCATGTTAGAATTGACAATTACGAAGAAACAAAAAAAAAAAAAAAATTACCCGTCTTGATTTCGATTACCCATCCGCTAATGTGTTGAAGAATCTTTTCTCAAATACCTTCAGAAGATTAAGCAATGAATTTCTCCCAAACTGGTACCAGTAGTCGTCTTGAAATTACTGAGAGGTATGACAAAAGCTCATGTTTGCTAGCTTGATGATGTTTTCAAGATGACAAAAAAACAATAAAAGCGTTGTTCCATTGCTTGATTCTACCATGTATTTGTGGAGACTCTCTTGCTGTTTATTTCATAAATTATTCAGATTATGCGTTGTACCTGCATTTCCAGATTTTTATTCCATTCAAGTATCACAAGAATGCAAATCCTTGTTACATTTTTTTTCAAGAATGTAAAGAACGAAAAAAAAAATCATTTAATGTTGCATAATATTATTTGAACTTTTGCATGAACTTGAAGATTACTTTTCAAGTGCACTAAAAAGTTGCGTCTACACAATATATATATATATGTGTGTGTGTGTGTGTGTGTCTGAAAATCAGCCCAACATTGTTAGATCTGCACGTTGGTAGTTCCCTCTCCGGGATTCGAACCATCACTGTTGTTACATCTATGGCAACACCACCTGCACTACGTCTACCGCCCTAGACCACGCGGCTACAATGGCTATAAAATATAGCTTTCGGTAACCGGATGATACCTCCTCGTAGGTTTAATCTAGGGTTGTAACGCAGTACATGATGTATAGGTGCTCGTGCAGATCAGCTGTGTGTATAGCAGAGAGGAATCAATGCCTTTCGACAAGGAACGCCGCCACACAAAGTTATAATTTTTATATAGTTGTCTGAAGTATTTGACAACTTTTCATACTATACCTGTCCAATGGATAATATCTTGAGACATTATACAGGGCTTGATGCATTATTTATATATACGTCTGAAAATCAGCCCAACATTGTTAGATCTGCACATTGGTAGTTCCTTCTCCGGGATTCGAACCATCACTGTTGCGACATCTATGGCAACACCGCCTGCACTATGTCAAGCGCCCTAGACAACGCGGCTACCTAGGCTATAAAATATAGCTTTCGGTAACCGGGTGATACCTCCTCGTAGGTTTAATCTAGGGTTTTTATCCGTTGGACAGGTAGAGTATGAAGAGTTGTCACATACTTCAGACAACTATATAAAAAATATAACTTTGTGTGGCGGCATTCCTTGTCGAAAGACATTTAATCCTCTCTGCTATACACACAGCTGATCTACACATGCACCTATACATCATGTACTGCGTTACAACCCTAGATTAAACCTACGAGGAGGTATCTACCGGTTACCGAAGCCTAGTTAGCCGTGTGGTCTAGGGCGCTGAACGTAGTGCAGGTGGTGTTGCCATAGATGTCACGACAGTGATGGTTCGAATCCAGGAGAGGGAACTACCAATGTGCAGATATATATATAAGCTGTCTATAAAATTCAGTCAACGTGGAAACTTGTTCATATCCCCGGATTTGCGAATGTTTACACTAATGCAGGGCCTAAAAATTAAAATATAAAGGTCTATCGTAGGAACCCAACGGGGTTAGAATTAGAGAAATGAATATCGAGAATGCCTTCCCACCGAGAAATTTGGCCGTTCTTCAAATGCACTGATATTACAGACAGATTACACTGCCCATGCCATCTCTGTGGGAGACCAAAGGGATGTAAAATAGAACGAACTACAAATTTATTGATGTGACACTTAAGTATATTAAATAACCGGAATTATGACATGTCTACCGTGGTCCAGTGGTAGCGTGGCAGACTTTTAACCCTTACAACCTTTTCATTAGATTTGAATGATAACCATCTCAAATGTTTACCAGTGTTTTATCAAGAAATATTACAAGCTTGGAGGTATGTTGTCAAACATGTTGACATTGAACTTTGTACAGATATGACATATACTCAACCATTATTTTTGAATCCAAAAGTTTAAATTAATAACAAAACTCTATTTTGGAAACATTTCATTGATGCTGGCATTGTGTGCTTGAAGGATATATCTAATGAAGTTATAACTGGTTTCTTACCTGAAAAAGCTATTATTGAAATGATTAGTAATGCTTATGATGAAATAGATATCAATATGGTTAAAACACAGTTTTCACAATTGTTATCTGTGTTACCTGATTCATGGAAAAGGATCGTAATTACTGAAATAAACAAAACTAGATGTTGTCGGAAACGACAGCTATCCCCGCACTCCCTGTTTGACACAGAAAACAGTTGTTATACACCCTTGGCATAATTTTTTTCATTATCTTTGAAATCTACCTATTGATAGTCATTATTGTTACTAAAAGAATTCTAGGATATATGGTTGCTAAGTAGAATTCCAAAAAATAAGTGGTCTTTGAGACTTTCAGGAAATTAACCAAAATTGGAATAAATATTTTTGAAATCCAGTTGATGAAAATGTTTTTCCTAAACTAAATAAACAATTTAAGTATGGTTGCTAGGTAGAATTCCAAAAAATAAGTGGTCTTTGAGACTTTCAGAAAATTTATGAAAATTGGAACCAATTATTTTTGAAATCTAATTCATGAAAATGTTCATCCTAAACTACACAAACATTAAAAGTATGGTTGCTAGGTAGAATTCCAAAAAATAAGTGGTCTTTGAGACTTTCAGGAAATTTACGAAAATTGGAACCGCCTTTCAGAATCGTAAGTTATCAGAATTTTGCTTTTTACCAAACACTTGTCAGAATATAATATAATATGCCAAAATTAAAAAAAAATATGTGTCTTTGACATTTTCAGGAAATTTACCAAAGTTGGAACCGGAACCAAAATTCCAAAAGCTTATTGCAAATCTATAGACTATATGCAACAATTCTGCATAAAGATTTGATCCCTAAATCCAAAAATGTAGGAGGAGTTTGCGTCACATGCCACATGTGTCTAATCCACATCTTTTGGTCTTTGTTTAAATTGACATCATGGGGCCTCTTGTTTGCACCAAGACCAATATAAAAAAATCCGAAAGCTTATTGCGCATCTACAGACTATATGCAACAATTCTATAACAAAATTAAATCCCTAAATCCATAAATGTAGGAGGAGTTTGTGTCACATGCCACATGTGTAAAAATTGACATCATGGGGCCTCTTGTTTGCACCAAGACCAATATCGAAAATCCGAAAGCTTATTGCGCATCTGCACACTATATGCAACAATTCTACAACAAAATTAAATCCCTAAATCCAAAAATGTAGGAGGAGTTTGAGTCACAAGAAAAGTGTGACGGACGGACGGACGGACGGACGGACAGACGGACGGACGGACGGACGGACAGACGGAGGGTATTACAATATCCCCGAACTTTCTTCGAAAGTGCGGGGATAAAAATGTGATGTTAATTGTTCAAAATATAAAGTTGAAGTTCAGCATAAAATGTATAAATTGTTAGCATATAATAAAAAGATATTTTATAAGTTACTTAGAAATGAATGTTTTATTTTTCCAAACTGTATTCAAGTTTGGGAACAATTTTACAATGAGAATATTAATTTTACTCCAATATGGAAAATGGTTAATTTCAAATAGACACCTAAAGTTTTAATAGAGCTTGATTTTCAAGTTGTTCAAAACAGAATTTTTACAAATACTAAATTATGTAAATGTGCTATGACTGATAATGCCTTCTGTAATGTGTGTGGAGATGAAGATTAGGATTTATTTCATCTACTTTATCGCGCAAAATGTTACAAAATTTTCATTCATATTGCAAAATTTAGTAGAAAAACTGTTTGAAAATTGTAATAGTAGTATTACTACAAACGTAGAAGATAAGAAACTCATGTTTTAAGGACAGTAAGTAGCCGTTAATGGTGTTAATGTATATTTTCTAAACTTTATTTTTTCACTTGCAATATTTTGTTTTTTTAAAAGAAGAAATATTTCACAGATGAAAAATGAAACCCCTAACACTAAGTGTCATTTCCAAAAAGGGAGATAATTGGAAAAAATGGTCTAGAGTCAAACACGATATCTCCCTTTTAATAATAATTGTACAATGACGTTACGCACTAAACAACCGTCCTATAGTCACAATTATTTAGCTTTCACCTAAAGTTTGTTATGAAACATGAATGTACCAGTGAAGATTAAATAATTTTATGCATGATCCGGTTATGTTGGAATTTTATTGCAAAATATATTTCTCTATACTCAAGATTCTTAACGTTTCGGATATATATATATATATATATATATATATATAAAGTGATACACAACAACATCAAAATAAAATAATTATAGAGAAATTTAGGCAATAAAAAACCTAAATTAATCAAATGACGAAATTTTCACTAGACCTACTAGCTTTCTCAACGTCTCTCGATAAGTGATCGTAAAAATTATTTACATACATCGAACGTCAAAGATATTTCACCTGGACACAATATTACAATTTTTACACAAAGATATTTTTGTACCAGACGTGTGACAAAACATAACTGAATGATAAATTACGAAAATGTGTAGGGGCGGGAAATTAGCCCCGCTAAACACTATATGTACAAACACCACTTCTTTAATAAATATATAAACAAATACTGTGAAAATGAATACTTCAATAAATGGAATGAAAAAAAAAAAATTACTACGATTTTTTGTTAATGCCATCCGGATGTAATGCACATACCTCTCTGATCCAAAAGCTTTCTCTCGATTGTCTATGTTTATCGCTCCAACCCCCCACATGATCAATGATGGTCACTTTTGATCTTGCAAAATCATCCGAAAAATGCCCAGGTAATTTGAAATGTTGACTGACAGGAAGAAATGGTTTTTTGGTGAGGTCACTGCGGTGTCCATTCATTCTTTTGTTGAACGGTTGGACACTTTCACCCCAATACTGTAGACCACACACCTGGCAGTCAATGAGGTATACCACATTAGGTGTCTTACAAGTTACATTGCAGAACACCTTGTATACCTTACCTGTTTTTTTGCTACTAAATGTTTGTGTTTGTTGCATTTGCTGACAACACTTGCACCTTCTGTCATCACAAGGTTTGCATTGGCCAAGTGGTGACGAGTTTTGCGGAAGGTTCGCTAGGACCAAAGTATCTTTAATGCTTTTTGGTCATCTAAAAGCAATGAAAGGAGGCTCAGGGAACATTTTCGATAGTTTTTTGCATTTTTCGATTTCTTTCCAGTGATGACGGACTAAGCTCGAAACGTTTGCCAGCGAAGGATGATACGTGATGACCAAGGGAATTCTTTTATTTACCTTCTTATCTTTGTATTGAAGGAGTTCGTCTCTGGTGACCTGGCATGCTCTATTGAACCCTTTTTGTATGACTTTGTCAGAGTACCCCCTTGATTTTAGATGGTGCCTTAAGTCCCAAAGTCTTTGTTTAGTGGTGTTATCAGATGAACAAATGCGTTTTACTCTTATGGCTTGGCTATATTATATGCTATTAAAACAGTGTTTAGGGTGGCAACTTGATGGAGACAGATATTGATGTTTGTCTGTCGGTTTTGAATATATGTCCGTGGAAATTAATCCCCCTTTGATTGTGGTGGTAGTGTCAAGAAAGGATATTTTAGATTTTGACACTTCATGGGTAAATTTGATAGAGGGGTGAATAGAATTGGCATGAATAAAAAACTCGTCTAGTTCTTTCTCGGTATGTGTCCATTTCATATCAAAATCGTCAATAAATCGGAACCAAGATAGTGGCTTTTTAGGTGTGGTTACAAGTAGCTTTGTTTCAATACTACCCATAAAAATGTTGGCATAAGATGGGGCCATCTTTTGATTCCCATAGCTGTACCATTTACTTGAAGGTAGTGCTCTCCATTGAAGGTGAAATTATTATGCTTAAGAACTAATGTGATCATTTCCACTAGACATTTAGTAGGTGGTTCTTTAACTGTACGTTTTTCCCAAACTTCTTTGCATGCTGCAATGCCATCCACATGTAGAATGTTGGTGTAAAGTGAAGTTACATCCATGGAGACTAATATGGTATTCTCTGGAAGATTTAGTTGTTCCATTTTTTTAAGGTAGTCAGTAGTATCTTGAATATGTGAGAGGAGATCGTCCACAAATGGTCTGAGATGGAAATCAACGAACTCTGATATCTTTTCTGTCGGGTGACTATTAGCTGAAACAATAGGTCTGCCGGGGTTGTTTTTTTTGTGGATTTTAGGTAGAAGGTAGAAGCGACCAGGTTTTGGATCTTCAGGAATAAGGTAATTGAGGGTAGTAGTGTCAATGTGCCCGTGTTCATGCATAGCCTCTAGGCTTTCGGTTATCTTTTTAGCAAAATCAAAAGTGGGGTCAGAATCTAGTTTTTCATAAAGTCTATTGTCGGAAAATTGTCTTTCGGCTTCCTGTAAATAATCTGTCTTGTTCAAGATGACTACTGAACTACCATTGTCTGCTGGTTTTATAACTATATCGTTTCTTTCTTTGAGATTTTTCAGAGCTGATCGTTCCTGTTTTGACAGATTGTCAGTTTAGGTACAAACATGTCTACAGTTTGTCTAATATCTGATTAAATAAGATCTATTACAGATTCGAGTCTGGTGTTTTTGCTCGGGTTAGGAATCCAACTGCTCTTTTTAGTAAATTTAGGTATCTCAACAGCTTCATCACTATCAGAATCATCATCAGATGTTTCTTCGTTCTCTTCTTTTCTAGAATCAAAATATTCCTTGATTTGTAGTCTTCTGGCAAATTGATCAAGGTCTTCTTCAAGTTCATGTACATTGGTTTTTGAAGGATTGGGGCAAAAATTCAAACCTTTGGACAGCAGTGATGTTTCGGCTGTTCTCAAATTTGTGCTAGATAGATTGACAACAACGTTGGATTTAATTGACTGATGTTTTTGCCGAAAACGCCGTGACCGTGTTTTCTTTCTTTTTGTCTGAAAAGTTGTCTTGGTTGGTTTAATTCCATCTCTATTAAATTTTGTCCTCTGCTTTTTAAGTAATTTATTAGTTTCTATTTCTGTAATTTCGCCTAAACGTTGCTTAATGCTAGAGACAGCTTCAGGTTGGAGATTATTTTCACAATCGTTTAATGAGTCTTTGACTTCACGACTTACAGTTTTCTTCTGATGAGTAATGTCATTTAGTAAAAGATTGAGAAGTCGGAAAGAGCAGTCACGTAAAATTTATCCCAAGGCGGAATGAATGTGTTAGATTTTAAACCTGGTGTTTGTGGTGTTTACTTAATTTGAAGTCCCTTAGGACCTTTACCATTAGAAATACAATTGGACAAATTCGAAAAATGGTGGTCAATTTTGATTTCATATTGTGTCATGGATCTTAAACGTTTAAAATAATGGTTGTAATTCATACTCATAGGTTGTACGGATTATATCCGAAAACATAATACCATCTAACTAAGAAAAAATAGTAATAAAAACGCCTGAGAAGATAGCCAACGCACAAACCTATAGAATGTCGGATCGAAAACAAAATTAACGATACTGTGCAAACAAAATAATAATATATAGGTCTAAAGTGATACACAACAACATCAAAATAAAATTATTATAGAGAAATTTAGGCAATAAAAAAACCTAAATTGATCAAATGACGAAATTTTCACTAGACCTACTAGTTTTCTCAACGTCTCTCGATAAGTGATCGTAAAAAACTATTTACATACATCGAACGTCAAAGATATTTTACCTGGACACAGTTTTACAATTTTTACACAGAGATATTTTTGTACCAGACTTGTGACAAAAATTAACTGAATGATAAATTAAGAAAATGGGTAGGGGCGGGAAATTAGCCAAGCTAAACACTATATGTACAAACACCACTTCTTTAATAAATATATAAACAAATACTGTGAAAATGAATACTTAAATAAACGGAATGAAAAACAAATTACTACGATTTCTTGTTAATGCCATCCGGATGTAATGCACATAACTCTCTGATCCACAAGCTTTCTCTCGATTGTCTCTGTTTATCGCTCCAACCCCCCACATGATCAATGATGGTCACTTTTGATCTGCAAAATCATCCGAACAATGCCCAGGTAATTTGAAATGTTGACTGACAGGCAGAAATGTTTTTTTGGTGAGGTCACTGCGGTGTTTATTCATTCTTTTGTTGAACGGTTGGACACTTTCACCCACATACTGTAGACCACAGAACTGGCAGTCAATGAGGTATACGACATTAGGTGTCTTACAATTTACATTGCAGAACACCTTGAATACCTTACCTGTTTTTTTTTGCTACTAAATGTTTGTGTTTGTTGCATTTGCTGACAACACTTGCACCTTCCGTCATCACAAGGTTTGCATTGGCCAAGTGGTGACGAGTTTTGCGGAAGGTTCGCTCGGACCAAAGTATCTTTAATGCTTTTTGGTCATCTAAAAGCAATGAAAGGAGGCTCAGGGAACATTTTCGATAGGTTTTTGCATTTTTCGATTTCTTTCCAGTGATGACGGACCAAGCTCGAAACGCTTGCCAGCGAAGGATGATACGTGATGACCAAGGGAATTCTTTTATTTACCTTCTTTTTTTTTGTATTGAAGGAGTTTGCTCTATTGAATCCCTTTTGTATGACTTTGTCAGAGTACCCCCTTGATTTTAGATGGTGTCTTAAGTCCCCAAGTCTTTGTTTAGTGGTGTTATCAGATGAACAAATGCGTTTTACTCTGATGGCTTGGCTATATGGTATGCTATTAAAACTGTTTAGGGTGGCAACTTGATGGAGACAGATATTGATGTTTGTCTGTCGGTTTTGAATATATGTCCGTGGAAATTAATCCCCCTTTGATTGTGGTGGTAGTGTCAAGAAAGGATATTTTAGATTTTGACATTTCATGGGTAAATTTGATAGAGGGGTGAATAGAATTGGCATGAATAAAAAACTCGTCTAGTTCTTTCTCGGTATGTGTCCATTTCATATCAACATCGTCAATAAATCGGAACCACGATAGTGGCTTTTTAGGTGTGGTTAAAAGTAGCTTTTTTTCAATACTACCCATGAAAATGTTGGCATAAGATGGGGCCATCTTGGTTCCAATAGCTGTACCATTTACTTGAAGGTAGTGCTCTCCATTGAAGGTGAAATTATTATGCTTAAGAACCAATGTGAGCATTTAGACTAGACATTCAGTAGGTGGTTCTTAAACTGTACGGTTTTCCCAAACTTCTTTGCATGCTGTTGATATCTTTTCTGTTGGGTGACTATTAGCTGAAACAATAGGTCTGCCGGGGTTGTTTTCTTTGTGGATTTTAGGTAGAAGGTAGAAGCGACCAGGTTTTGGATCTTCAGGAATAAGGTAATTGAGGGTAGTAGTGCCAATGTGCCCGTGTTCATGCATAGCCTCTAGGCTTTCGGTTATCCTTTTAGCAAAATCAAAAGTGGGGTCAGAATCTAGTTTTTCATAAAATCTATTGTCGGAAAGTTGTCTTTCGGCTTCCTGTAAATAATCTGTCTTGTTCAAGATGACTACTGCACTACCCTTGTCTGCTGGTTTTATAACTATATCGTTTCTTTCTTTGAGATTTTTCAGAGGTGATCGTTCCTGTTTTGACAGATTGTCAGTTTAGGTACAAACATGTCTACAGTTTGTCTAATATCTGATTTAATAAGATCTATTACAGATTCGAGTCTGATGTTTTTGCTCGGTTTAGGAATCCAACTGCTGTTTTTAGTGAATTTAATGATCTCGACAGCTTCATCACTATCAGAATCATCATCAGATGATTCTTCGTTCTCTTCTTTTCTAGAATCAAAATATTCCTTGATTCGTAGTCTTCTGGCAAATTGATCAAGGTCTTCTTCAAGTTCATGTACATTGGTTTTTTAAAGGATTGGGGCAAAAATTCAAACCTTTGGACAGCAGTGATGTTTCGGCTGTTCTCAAATTTGTGCTAGATAGATTGACAACAACGTTGGATCTAACTGACTGATGTTTTCGCCGAAAACGCCGAGACCGTGTTTTCTTTCCGTTTGTCTGAAAAGTTGTCTTGGTTGGTTTAATTCCATCTCTATTAAATTTTGTCCTCTGCTTTTTTTTTTCTTTTTTGAACAAATAATTTTTTTTTATTGCACTAATGCTGTAACAATCATATCCAGATTACAGCTTGTGTCTGGATATCCCTGCTAAATCCTTACTGGTATTATCAGGGAACTAATCCAGTATATATGTAATTACTGATATCAACATTTAGCCTAAATACCACATAAATATAATTAACTGTTACAACGTGAGAATAACACAAGAACGTCGTTATATAATGTTACATTGTTTTAAAATTTGGTTCTTAGATAGACCTTGATAACCTTCACACGTGAATGACACAGTTTGGAATACACAAAAAAACACGTGACATTTGTGTATAGACTAGAATCGTATAAAAAAGAAGGGAAGAAATGAAATTTTAAATATATTTTGAAGAGTGGAGGTATTTATGCAATATTCTGACATACAGTCACTGACTGTAGCATTTTATCAAGACATCCTGAATATTGAACCATGTAAAAAAGCATCATAGACAAGAAAGTATACTTACCAATGTTTCAATAAAAATGGGAGATTAAAAAATTAACATTATTGTAATAGCCAGGATCTACAAATCTTTTTGGTAATGTAATTTTGAGTGATTGCCATTTATATCAGAGACATATAATTAACTGTGTCTATTTAAATGAGGTTATTTATTCTTCTAAGTAAGCTACTACAAACTTTATTTCTTTGTTCATGAATGAAATACCTATATTTAAATTCTTTTATAAACATATTATATACATTTATTTCATCGATTTTATAGTTCGATGCAAAATTGGATTTGTATAAAGTAAAAAGAATACTGTTTAATAAGTAATTAATATCATAATAAGCCTTTTCTTCTATTTTATATCCAGCAATCATATTTTCAAGTTTTGTTAAATGTTTATCTAAGTAAACTTTTTGAAACAGGCTATGTATTTGGTGCCAGAAATTTAAAAAGTATCTACAATCAATAAAGTAGTGTTTGTATGTCTCTGGGACTTTACAAACATTACATAAATTTGAAATTCTTATTTTCCATATGTAAAGATGTGTGCCTACAGGTAAAATATAGTGGAGTATTTTCCATCTAAAAACTTTTAGGTCATTTTCTTCCAGATAATTAAAAATAAAGTTTAAGGTATTTTTGGGAAAATTAATGTTGTGAATATTTAGTTCATTTACCCATTTATTAAATCCAATAGGTTTTTCTTTATCTTGTAGTACTACAAACTCGTAAAGTTTCTTATTATCACTATGGTGTATATCAAAGCAAGTTTGATTCTGTTTCAAGGTAAAGCTATTTTTACACTTAACTAAGGTTTTCATGGGAATCATGGGATTGTAATAATTTCATCCATTGTTTTGTAAAACTTATTTTTAATTTGGTTATTTCTCCAATCCAGTTTTGTTTGTTGTGAAGTTTATTTAAAATCATATTTTCCGAAAGTTTCCCTGTATCATCCAAAATGTCGTTTACATAAATAATATTGTCTTTCATCCAATTATTATAAAAAAGGCATTTGTTGTCAAATTTAATAAATCTATTTCCCCATATAATTTGGGGCGGGTAATTAGCCAAGTTAAACACTATATGTACAAACACCACTTCTTTAATAAATATATAAACAAATACTGTGAAAATGAATACTTAAATAAACAGAATGAAAAACAAATTACTACGATTTCTAAAATTGTAATATTGTTTCCAGGCAAAATATCTTTGACGTTCGATGTATGTAAATATTTTTTTACGATCACTGATCGTGAGACGTTGAGAAAACTAGTAGGTCTAGTGAAATGTTCGTCATTTGATCAATTTAGGTTTTTTTTGCCTAAATTTCTCTATAATAATTTTATTTTGATGTTGTTGTATTATTATTTTGTTTGCACAGTATCGTTAATTTTGTTTTCGATCCGA
>MJUU01064441.1:14139-26604 GCA_002080025.1 Modiolus philippinarum | reverse complement strand
AACCCCACTGGGCCCCACGATGAGTAAGCGGAAAAAATCACTCGGCATGTTTTTTACTCCTTGTATTGTTTTAAAATTATTCGTATTAGACTTTTCTGAAAAATATACGGGAATCTTTGTCATTTTTTATAACCCGAATATTTATTAGATAAAAAATTATGAGTGTATTTCAGGTAGAAGGGTGCATAACCGTTGTGGTAAGCAATAATGTTTGACTTTTATAATAAAAATCAGGTAAAAAAAATGCTTGCATATGATTTGACCAATCTAAAAAAAATAAAAACAAAGGTGTATGATTTTTTACGAAATACTTGACATTCAAGGGAAAATCGTATATTTATATTATCCTTTTATTAATATATTTGTTATAGAGAGAGTAACTGGTGATGAGTTATCAGACTTACTAGAAACATATAGGAATCAAAAGAATAGAACAAGAGATACACGTCAGTGCCTACGGCAGTGTTACGTATAACCCGTGTCATGTACCAAGTCTTTGTTTTACTTATGAGATGCTTAAACTGCAAGCAACGTAAAAAAATGTGAGTAAAACCTACTTTTTTACTTCTGGAGTGCTTAAAGCAGAGTTTCAACCGTTGTAGAAACAAAAATCGTAAACACGTTTTTTGTCACATGCTCCTGGATAGTAGTTAACTATGGGAAAAAGCCGTAGGTTTTCAAAAAACGTTTTTTGAAAACCTACGGCTTTTTCCCATAGTTAACTACTATTGTCAATCTTCCCCTACGGAAAACTGACAATACGTATACGTATTACCATTTTCCCCATGCTGATCCCCCTCGCACACACACAAATTATTTGTTCTGTGACACATAAGCAATGAGGATATATTGAGTAAATGCAAATGAGACAAAGTCTATACAAATACATGACAAAAAAACAATGGAACAACGCTATTGTTGTTCTTCATCTTGAAGAACATATGTCTTTTCTATCTCAACTGGTCTGACATGTCGTCTGAGCTTTTGCCATCAACTGACCATAGGCAAATATATATATATCTCTGAACTGACAGACCTTGTACCAGTGTCAAAAATTCACATATAAATCTGATAGATTGCTCTTCAAATTTAAAATAGCTTTTCACACAATAATTAACTCCAAACTTTGCAGATTGCCAATCGGCCTGTATATTTTTGATGAAATATTGTCACAAAGTCCTAAATGATATTGACCAGGTTGTTTTGTTTTTCTTTTCAGTTAATTATTTTATTTTATTTTACTTTTTTTTGGGGGGGGGGGTCTTTAAGCAGAAGTCTTTTTTCACGCGTACCACTAATTAAATATCTGAGAAAGTAATTTTCATGCTATCAATCATGATGCTGGGGCTAGAATATTCGGGGGGGGGGTAAATGAGCATATTTAGGGTTGAAAGGGGAAAATGACAATGATCTCATTTCCCCCTTTGTTCTGTTAGGGGAAAGTTTGGAACATGGAAAATTTTCCGGGGGAAAATCAGCACATGTCAATTTTTCCCCCGGAAAAACTGGAATGGGGAAAAATGGCTATAGAACACCGGTATACTTATTATAATGTGAGTGTGTACGATCCCTAAGACATGTCGGCCGGTAGTCTTGTAGACCAGCCGACATGTAGATCTGTCGACCTGTAGACCCGTAGCTCTGTAGACTTATAAAACTGTGGTTTTGTACAATCCCTAAGACACACCTGCATGTATACCTGTAGACGCATAGACCTGTATACTTTTTAAACTTTGGGTCTATGCAATCCCAAAGACATAACATGCAGACCCGCAGACCTGTTGATCCATATACCTGTACCTCTGCATGTTATGTTTAATATATTTCTAGCTCACCTCACGAAGTCCATTCCTATTTACTGATATGTTTAACATGTGCCAATGCTGCACAAGGTGAGGTAAGAATAGGGTTAGGTTTAGAGTCTTGTAACTGTGAGTTGGACAATCTCTGGACATGTCGACCTGTAGACCCGTAGACTTTTGGACCAGTTTACTTATTAAACTATCGGTTTGTACATTCACTAATACATATCGACCTGTAGACCTGTATACGTATATTAAACTGTGGGTCTGTATAATCCACAAGACATGTCAACCTGTAAACCTGTAGACCCGAAGACCGATATACTTCTAAAATATGAGTCTGTACGATCCAGCAGACATGTAGTCTTGTAGACCTGCCAACATGTGGACGTGTCGACCTGTAGACCCGTAGCTCTGTATACCTATAAAACTGTGGTTTTGTACAATCCCTAAGACACACCTGCCTGTAGACCTGTAGACGCATAGACCTGTAGACCTGTATACTTTGGATCTGTACAATCCCCAAGACATGACCCGTAGACCTGTAGACCCGCAGACCTGTTGACCCATAGACCTCTACCTCTACATGTTATGTTTAATATATATATTTTTAGCTCACCCCACGAAGTCCATTCCTGTATTTACTGAGATATTTTATATGTGAAAATGCTGCACAACGAGGTGAGGTTAGGGATAGGATTAGGGTTAAGAGTCTTGTAATTGTGAGTCTGAACAATCTCTGGACATGTCGACCTTTTGACCCGTAGACCCGTTGACTTTTGGACCAGTTTACTTATTAAACTATTGGTTTGTACAATCACTAATACATATCGACATATAGACCTGTATATACTTATTAAACTGTGGGTCTGTATAATCATTAAGACATGTCAACCTGTAAACCTGAAAACCTGTAGACCCGTAGACCTGAAGACCGGTATACTTATAAAACTGTGAGTCTGTTCGATCCCTAAGACATGTTGGCCTGTAGTCCTGTAGACCTGCCGACATGTAGACCTGTCGACCTGTAGATCTGTAGCTCTGTAGACTTATAAAACTGTGGTTTTGTACAATCCCTTAGACTTACCTGCCTGTAGACCTGTAGACGCATAGACCTGTAGACCTGTATACTTATTAAACTTTGGGTCTGTACAATCCCCAAAACATGACCTGTAGACCCGAAGACGTGTTGACCCATAGACTTGTAGACCTGTTCCTCACCTCACGAAGTCCATTCCTATTTACTGACATGTTTAACATGTGACAATGCTGCACAACCAGGTGAAGTAGCAGTCTTTGACTGCTTTCTATGTATCTTCGAGGGACTTATTAGTTGATATTATATAGGCATGGTATCTACCAATTTTTTTTTTTGCAAATAAGTCAAAAACCGTTACAGATTCCAAAAAATCTAACGGAAATGAAATGAATAGCATGTAAAGATCTAACGCCCTGCAACTTTGAAGAAAATCTGAAAAGCCGTCTATAAGTTTTTGTCCTTTTTCCATAAAATCTTCCATTTTTTATATATTTTATTTTGATTTGAAAAACTATAACAGATAGATGTCAACGTTTTATTTCAAAAATGTTAACCATACCAAGATCTACCTATATGGGAATTTTGAAGAAAATCTAAATACCAATGAAGGAGTTATTGTCCTTTATTTGTCAAATTTTCGTGATTTTAAACAATTTGTCCTATATTGCAAAAACGTTTTGAGATAGAGGTTAAGTTTAAATGGCAAAAGTGTTCAGCTTACCAAGTACTACAATTTCTACATATGTTCAACATGAAAAAGGAAGGAAATGGGGTAAATGTCAAAGAGACAACATCCCACCAGGTAGGTGATACAGGCTCACATGAGAGTCTCTCGTTTTTTTTTTAGTACATTAAGATTGATGTATGAAATCCCGGAGTACTGACTTCAGCTTATCATGTGGAAAAGTAGTATAGGGTGTAGAAAAATCAAATGTTTGACACCGTTGCAGTGAGTTTAGTTGAAGATAGGTATTCTTAGTCTTTATGAGTTTTTGAAAATCCACAGTCACTCGACTTGTTGGGTTTACTTTATCACTATATATCTTAAGCCCATCTTTGAATGCAGAAAGGAGCTCAGAGAGGAATTTTGTTGTGCGTTTGGCAGCCCCAGCAACGTATCTCTGTGTGTTAGGACATTTATGTAACTTAGATACCCAGCAGATACACGGAGGGTTGTTGTTCTCTTCACTCAAATTGATACCAAAAGAAGACAATACTGATTTGTGATTGTTTAGAATATCCTCCCTTGGTATGGTGGAGAGTTTGTATGTGGGGTAGCAAAATGAATTGATAATGCTCATCTCCTTCATTAAGCAGTCAATGTAGTGCCTTTTGCAGATAAATGTGATGTTGCTTTGGGCTTTGTCAGCTTGTACAATAACATAATTGTCATGGAGAAATGACAATGTTTTTTCTACACTGAGATCCTCGAATGTCCGTTTTGAAATTGGATTCATGATTGACTTAAGGCGTCTTATTTGAGCTACAATTAATGACTTTACGGACCTGATCCAGGCGACAGTGTTTCAACTCTTTCCTTCTCTCTCTTAGCCCATTGTTTGGTATTTTCCTCAACTGCGTCAATCAATATTTTAAATTTAAGTTTCCAATTGATGGGTTGGGGCTCACGATATTTTGGACCTTCGTGAAGGGATCGCGTAGTTTCTCATTGTTTATCATGTTGAGGTCCCAAGTTATAACGTCACCAGCAGGAGCGTACATAAAATGGGAAGAGAAACAAGAGCAATCAGATGGCTTTAATGTATCACATAGAAGATGGATGCTAGCGTGGATCATATTTCATCTGTGGCCCTTATGGGAAAGCATTCAAAGATTTTCTCCTCTGAAACAACAGAGCCATGCACTGGATCCAAACTTGCTCACAATAGTTCTTTGGTGGCCCCCTTTAAATTATGTCTTGTAAGTCTGCACTTCATCCAAGATGGCTGTAAACAGGGAACTTTGTTTAACATTGTACAGTACGGGATAACATTTAAATATCGTTTAATATGAAACAACTGAGCCAATTGGAACAAAAGTTTGTCACAATAGTCTTTAGTTTGCCCCTTTGAAATATTCGTGCGGCAAGTCCGCATCACATCCAAGATGGCTGCCACCTGGAGCATATTTTAACATTGGACCCTTTCGGGAATTCGAAGATCCTCTATGAAAAATCAAAGCCAATTGGATCCAAACTTCGTCACAATATATTCCTTTGATGGTTCCCTTTGAAAAATGTGTCCATTAAGTCTGCACCTCATCTAAGAGGTCAACATTGGGGAACTTAGTTCAATGTTTGACCATATGGGAAAACATTTTCTAATTGTCCTTAAGTGGTGCCCTTCAAAGTTGTGATATTTATGTTCGTACCTCAGTTTGGCCCTTTAAAAAGGGCGACCAATAAGTCTTCATCATATCCAATATTGTTGCCATCAGGTATAATAGTTAAATTTGGAAACTAATACATCAAGGTACATTAACATACTTGAAAAGGAGGTCCTTTATCATTTAGCTTAGTCAGCCATGACCGAGGGGAGCGATTGTTATTACTTAACTTTTATTTTGCAGACATAAGACTCGTTAGAGTCATAGCAATACAATACGAAAAGAACACAATACAAATCACATGAAACATACAAAAATCATATTTTTCAAACATTTCAATTTTTAATATTAAAACAGTAAAGCTTAACCTTCTCCCCTCAGTTCTAATGACCTCTTTATGAGAGAAGCAACTGCTTTAATATTAGAAGGTGTTGACGGATTCAGAATTGTTTTTAAATTTATTATGTCTGATCCAGTTTTTAGGTCAAAATCTAAATTAAATTCTAGTTCGTTACGTAGATGATTATTTATAGGACAATGTAGAAAAAAGTGATATTCGTCATCTAATTTTTGTTTACAGCTTAAACAAAATCTCTGGTCTCTAGGTATTTTTTTTATATCGCCCGATTTCAATTTGAAGCGAATGGTCACTAGTTCTAAATTTAGTTATATATTTACGCGTTTCAAAATTGGGATGGGACAAATAATATTCCATTTCAGTTGGTTCTTGTTTTAAATATTTGTATAAAAATATTTTATTATCTTCGTTTAGGCGTGAAATTTTATTGCACAAAATATCATTATAATGGTCATCTATTTGTTTTTTCAAACTTTTCTTCAAATTATTAGACATTTTAAATTTTTACAGGTGTCTAGTTCTTTAATATCAATACCAATTTCTGAGCATAAATCTTTGGCATATGTAAACCAGGAATAGATATTCTCAGAATCTAACTGTTTACAAAGTTGAAATGCATCCCTTAGTAGAGGATTGATATTATCCATATGTAGACGAGAAAAATATTTACTGTTTGCAAAGCAATATATTTTTCTATAGGAGTTCTTCCC
Organism: Modiolus philippinarum; assembly: GCA_002080025.1. Classification (NCBI taxonomy): domain Eukaryota; kingdom Metazoa; phylum Mollusca; class Bivalvia; order Mytilida; family Modiolidae; genus Modiolus; species Modiolus philippinarum. The sequence continues at coordinate 20,370 of MJUU01064441.1, read as the reverse complement.
ATTTCTGCTCTTGCAGTTAAATTGGTAGAATTTCTTTTTACCCCTAGTATATTTTTGCAGAAGTGAAGATGTACTTTTTCAAGTGTAGTCTTATCAATAAAATCAAATTTATCAATAAGAAAATTGTTTTTTTCTACTCCTTTCTTTCGCTCTATAATATTTTAAGTAAATATCCATATAAAATATTTCTGAATTGTAGCACAAGATTGGCCTAATCATAGTGTCAAATAAATTGCAAGATACCTTAACAGGAATATCAGAATATGAAGATGTGTTAGACTTAATGCTATACATAGCTTTCCTAGCTTTTTTTGCTAGGTCTTCACCACTTTGTTCTAAACTGCCATTACATTTAATTTTATTTCCCAAAAATATAAATTCTGTAACATTTTCAATTTTACTATTTTTGCACGTCAGGAAATCTTCCTCGTTCCTGAAATAAATTCTATTTTGTAAGATCATTGACTTGGTTTTACTGACATTTACTGTCAACTGCCATTTGTTACAGTATTCTTCTAAGTTATTTAAGCAATTGTGAAGTCCAATTTTTGACTCGGATAATATAACAAGATCATCAGCGAAAAGTAGACAACTGACATTATGTTCTAACAATTTCAATGGTCTACAATTGTCATCACTAAAGCTTTTATTAAGGTCATTAATAAAGATATTAAATAATGTGGAACTAATTGAATCTCCTTGTCTGACACCTCTTTGAATTTGAAAGAAAGTAGAGTGTTTATCTATATATTTTATTGCCCCTTCAGTGTTCTTAACTGACTTTTGATTATTTCGTACATAATTTTCCCAATTCCTACCCTTACAAGTTTATAGAGCAACCCATTTCTCCATAAAGAGTCAAATGCCTTTTTAAGGTCCACAAAGCATACATATATCATTTTCTTATTCTTATGCAAATACTTATTTATAAGAGACTTCATGACAAATATACTGTCTGAGGTTCTTGAAATATTCTTATAAACAAAATTGATCTATCGATTCCTGTATGAATACTGACACCAAATTGACCAGATGTTACTTATAAACCTGTAGTGCAAGTGTGTAATATGATCATAACTTGACATATCTGTAGTTTGTATGGGTTTTAATTCGCTTACTGTGATTGAAGATTGATAGTATTGCTTCATTGTATGTAAAATTATGATTTGCACTCTTTATTTCGAGAGAAACTTTTATGCCATTAATTTTTAAATATTCAATAAGCTATACTGTCATATTTTATGTCAAAGATAACCACTATTTTTACATTTTTTATAATTTTCTTATAACATGAAGCTTCCATAACACGTTGATTGTGTTACAACTTAAATATGTTAAACAAAGAGAAAAGTTTTATTGATGTGTTAATTGTTATCATTTCACGCTCTCTCCTGGAAATAAATGATGCTCCACTAATGAGTACACACTTAATGTGAATGAAAACTTTTGTGAAATTTGTTGTGCACTTTGTGTAAAATCTGAAGGAAAGATAAATTTATACTTTCAAAAAATTTAAAGAATGCTTAATTTACCGGAATATGTGCAAAAAATAAGAAAAAAGACGTATCATTATATGTTTTTCTTTACTAATAGATTGAACAACACAGAACGAATCTCGGAATAAATAAGTGGTGAAGCAATTTATTATAATGGATGCACATTGGATTTAAACACAAAACCCGAAGATAAAAGGAAAATAGAAGTTTAATTGTGAAAAGGAATATAATGTGGATGTCATCATGTGTAAAATGTACTATACACAAATGCAACATTAGTTATTTAGTCAGCATTTAAAAGATTCCTCTCTCTTTTAAATTAATATTTTAGTATACGCAATTAACATATAAAACATTACCAACTTTCAAATGTTGTGTGTATATAGATACTGTAAAAGGTTTAATTTTCGCGTGGTTTAAATTTCGGGGCCTACATATATTCCAGATGTTTTATTTTAAAAAATTTCAATTACGTTTAATGAAAAAAAAATTACGCAAGGTAGTTTTTCGCAAAAATGAACTTATCGCGAAATTAACGAAAATAAAATTTCCCCTTTGTAAGTACATGTATATCTAAGTCAGAATTTGTTTTATTTTGATATAATAGCTTGTGTTGCACATGCAGTATTGCTTTAGTTTTGTGTGTGGAACATTTTCCATATGTGAGATGTTGTTGTACCATTTTGAGAAAGTTAGCTGAACGTCTGAGCAACATCAGGACGACTTTTAATGGTTTAATGTAGCGTTTGTAAAATGTTGATTAAAAATTGCAAAAACTTTTAGATAAATGTTGTAACAACATTTAGAAAACCATCCGGCTTTATATAAAATAACTTGATAATATTTTACAGAGTTGCTACGACCAAAGAGTTACATATATAGTATATCCTTCCGCATCAAGTGGATTACGATAATTCCCCAGTTCGAGATAGTTAAATTTATGATATTCAATATGCGAGCTTTAGCGATGTTAATATCAGAAATTTAACTATAGAGAATGAAGAAATATCATAATCCACGAGCAAACGGAAGGATATTCTTCCTCCAATGACTTTTACTGTGTTTCACATAAAGAACTTGTAGGGCAACAATTCTTCCGTAAACGGTGGTTGACATTGGGAGATGACATGACCCATGTGAGATCGATGCACGTAACCTCATCTCACATCGGTAAAAGACCAACCAGACGTGTTGATTTTTGTGATGAAACAATCGTAACCATGACTTAACGTAAAAAACACCTGACGTCACAATATAAAGAATACTCAAATGGCGACAACGTTGTTCAAACAGTAAAGGTTTCCAAACGTTTCATTTCGCTTTTTACGGAAGAACTAGATATTTGCACCAGATCAAAATTAAAGACCGGGATATCTTTCACTCGTGTAAGAAATTCTACGTCTTTTCCTCTCGTTCCGCTACTCTCCACACGAAAAAAGACGAAATTTCTTACACTTGTCAAAGATATCCCGATCTTTAATATGACCTTATGCAGGATCCTATTAATCTTTTGGAAATATTACCCCATAAATTGTTAAATGGATAATATTATCCCATCCAATTTTCGGTGTTATATCAGTCTTGGTGTAATATTACCTTATCCAATGTTTAGTTCTATATGAATCAAAATCTTGGGGTAATATTACCCCATGTCATGTTTCGTGTTATACAAATCAAAATCTTGGGGTAATATTACCCCATGGCATGTTCCGTGTTATACAATTCAAAATCTTGGGGTAATATTACCCCATCCAATTTTCGATGTGAAGTCAATCGATATCATGGGATATTATTATACCCCATCCTTTGTTCAACATCATATCAGTCAATATCTTGGGGGTAATATTACCCCATGCCATGCAAATCAAAATTTTGGGAAAACATCCCATCCTGTGTTCAATATATCAGTCAAAATATAATAAAATCTTGGGGTAATATTACCCCATAATCTTAACTTTATGTTGTAACTCTTGCTTTAACGTCTATTAACATACATAAATTGAGTCATTATGGTCTGTTTATAATTTAAAACCTATAAAAAGGACACTGTAGATTTTCCCTTTTTATTTTGGACTCCATTTTAATTGAAATTATCAACCCTATTAAGCTAGGTAACGTTTATGTAAAGGTAAATGTTAAACCGTACCTAAACATTATCCTGAACCGGGAAATATAGTCTCCAACATTGTTTCCAGTTTATTACGTATATTTCTCACATCGAGATAGTTAAATTTTCACATTTAAAAGTTCGAGGTTGACCCGAGAACTTTAAAATGTGACAATTTAACTATCGAGATGTGAGAAATTATTGTAATAAAGCGGAAAATAATGTTAGAGACTGTTTCTCTAATTTCTACTCAATTTAATTGAAGTAAAGCGATCGCCGTAGTCTCCAGTCTCAAGTATGCCGCCATTTTGTTGCTATCGTCGTTTGCGCTATTCATTGAAAGAGTGTTGAATATAATATTTTTTTTAATGTCATATTATCATTCAATTGAGTTATTCTAGTCATAAAAATGCAAAAACCATTTCGCTAGACAATGATGCAGGTGTTAATTTCATCAACATCCGGTTGCACTATTTCTAGAAACTGGCAGGAGACATTTACATGATTGACCAATCGCCAAATGAGATCAAATTTTTACACATGTTGATTATCATTTCAATAACCAATCTGTCAGGAGGTGTTTAATTTGCTAGGAATTAGAGGAAAAAAACGTAATCCAATGTACTTAAAACAAGAAATTTGTTTACATTTTCTCAACTGGGCTAAACATTATCCAACCGGACTAAACTAAGTATACATGAACTCTTAAACTGTTCGCCGAGAACTCAGCTTAATAGGGGCGATTATATTAAAATATAAAAATATGTTGTGCAATGGTCAGAATTAACATGAACAAACAAGATAGAAATATGCAACTCATCAAAGGGAAACTGACCAATTTACAAAACAGTAAATAAAAAACAGCTAAAATGTCACAAAAAAGGGAAAAGACTGTACCAAATTTTCAACCTAATGTAACACGGGAAAAGAGCCATATTGTTGTACCAGAACGAGATAATACAGTTAATTTCTTTAAAATGACAAATAAAGGCTTTTGTCTGACAAGTTTTATAACTGGGCCGGTGAATACCCCCGGGGGCTTTTGGTCCAACAGACAGTGGTATCGAACAATTGGTTTCTAAATTGAAAAAAAAAACTTAAGTTGCACAATAAACTGTAAATTTCCTTATGTTGTACGCGTGTTGCAAGGAGTAACTTCTGATGGAGCAATGATATAATTAGAAATTTTATTATTAACAATGATAACATAAAATTATGAACAATGATAAAATATATACGATTTAAAGACCCCTTCTTCTTTACTATTTGACTTGATATTGAAAAGAGAATTGTTATCAAAAGGCTATTCTTGTAAATAAACCGCTTAATAATATGGCGCCTTCATATTTGAATGACAAGTTTCATTTTGTTGATAATGATACTTATAGTTTACGTTCCAAAACTAACAGCAAGTGAACTTTACCAAAGTCAGAAACAAATTCTTTGAAAAAAAACTTTTTATATTCTGGATCCAAAATTTGGTACAGCTTACCATATCATTTGAAAACCTGAAAATCCGTCAAATCCGTAAAATGTCTATCGGATAGAAAGAAATTACTTCAAGGTGTTCACTGATACCAAAACAGAATAATGACTTAGAAGAAAAACAAGTGGGTCTCATTTTATTTGTACTTCTCACTCGGGTTATGGTTCATCGTAATAAAAAAAATCTTATCTTGTAATACCTTCTCTGATAATGTCGGATAAGAAACGACACTTGCATACATTATAGATTACTGAGATCTATAAAAACAAATTGATAAAAACAAAGAAGATATCAAGACTGCCCATTGCTGGATGCAAGCAACGTTTGTGAAAAGTACATTATTCTAACAATTCTTTGTTTGCTTCTTTGTCTGGTTTCCGTCCATCTGAAATCATTCCTATATTCCCCATATTTGTGCTGCTATGGCAATAAAACAAGCCATGGACTCTTTCGAATAATAAATACCTATGGTGCCTAGCTTTCACAAAATTTGGACAGAGGTCCACTATATTAGACAAGAATATCAATTGAAAGCTTTTTTATAATCTTGATTGGGTTATTAGCTTTAAAATAAGAATTAGAGTGAGTACCGATGAAAACCCCAACATCTTATTTGTGCTTCGTTTTTATGGTATATGTTATGGACCGATCTATGCTTGGCACCCCGTCAAAATGGGGGCTATTTCAATTTTTTTGAAAATGACACTCAGAAATTTTTCGTTTTTACTCGGTCTTCCAATTGTTTTGATATTATCTGCACTGATGAGACTTGTTGTCGAAATGGCCATATGCAGTATATAAATTAACTGCAATTTTGGGTACTTCTCTTTAAAAAAATGAAATTAATCATTTAGGCTTGAGTCATCTGCCTGTTATGTATTTTTCTATCAAACCAAAGCCAAAGTCTAAGTCTAAGTCTTTTAATATTAAAAAAAAAGTCTAAGTCTTTAAATATTAAATATTAATTTTTTGTTGATTCCAGTGGGATTCGAACCCCCTCTGTCAAGGTAATAAGGGTTGAGACTCTGCTGCGCTAACCACTACACCACCAAATCCATGTTCAAATTTCGGTTAATTAATATACTTAACTCTCATATTACGTGTCAAAATGAATTTGCAGCTCACTCTATTTTACATCCCTT
>MJUU01064441.1:0-14129 GCA_002080025.1 Modiolus philippinarum | reverse complement strand
TATTACTTACAATTTTTCATATCAGACCCATTGGCAGCCCAGCCCAAGAGCCGACAACCTCAAGGGATGATATTAAACATAGGCTACTAATGGGTCTGAAATCAATTTGTAAATCAATTTTCTATTTCCATAAAAAAAATTTCTTATGTGTCAATATGAAAAAATAATCTATATAAAAAGATAACTTTAGTAAATATCAATTTTGTGTAATGTTAACTTAGAGTCTATTACAGATATGCTTGATTATGCAGTTAGGGGTTTAATGTGTGGTTAAGAAGCAGTTGATAAAAAAGTCAAAATTACATTGAGATAGTTGAAGAAAATATCAATAATTGACAGTATTATCAAGGGGTTAAATTTTATTATTATTATTAACTATTATACAAGAGATTTCATTTGTCAAAATGTGTCACATGATTGAACTGTAAATTGCTGAACGACTTGTTACTTCTAAAATAAAACATGAAATGTTAATACAAACAAGACTTACTGTTACTAAAAATAGAAAGGTAATTCCCAAGATCAATAGAATTTAATATAGATTAGGCAAAATGTCACACCATTTACCAATGACAGTAGAGCTTATAAATGCAAATTAGATTGTTTGTTTTGTCCACAGTTGCAGTCGATGACAGTTGAAATAGCAAATAGTTGCAGTTACATTTTTTGTCATTGTGACTGAAGAATGATTCCCTTCATAATATTTACACTAATGATACCACTGTTTAAGGCTTTTAGGAACAACTAACTGAGAAAAGCAAATGTTAACTTTTGAAAACTTCACTGCAAAAGAGTTTGAATAGAGAATAGTTGTTTATTTCATTGAAATAATACACAAATGTTACTACTGTTTTGATGATAACCATAAACAATCAATATTATTGATTAATTCTGAAATAATAGTTTAACTGGTGTATAATTCTTAAACTTCTAAGAGTGCAATAATGCTATTAAAGCATAATTGTAGAAATGCCACAATTTAATCACAAATCAGTGACCTTTCTTCATGTCTATGTGTTGTTTTCCGTTGTTATTGTTGCAAATAAAAGAAGTGTTTTAGTTGACATAATTGATTTAAAATTACTTAAAGGGAAATCTTTATTGTGTGATTTTTAATAATTTCTAATTATAATAAAACAATCGCAGCATTTTCCTATCGGTCATGTTTTCATAGACCTTAAACATATATCAGCCTCGGACTTCGCCCTCGATCGATATTTGAATAAGGTCGATAAAAACATGTTTTGACCTCATGAAAAGGCTATAATTGTATAATAATGCAGTTCCTTCCAGGAAGCACCATAGTACATTTTATAAACCAACACTTTGTGGAAGTTATAGAACTTAAGGCGTATCAATTTCAAGCGTACTTTCCGACAAAGTATAACGTGAAATTAGAAATATAAAATACCAATTAGCAGATATTAATCTAATTATATACTACCCTACTACAAAAAGGTGATCATAAATACTGTATTCTACATTTGGACTGCTTTTGATTTATGTCTGTAAAATGTCCTCATGGAACGAAATATACAACGTTTGCAAAGAACATACCTTGCACCATTTCTGTACAATTTTAAAATTTTTTGTTAAATTTCAAGGCTTTGAGAGGAAATAATCAAAATTGAAAAATTTACACAGAAAGGTCAGTAGGATTGTTGAGCATGCATAAAGGTAAAGATTTAAAAGATAAATAAGAAAAAATACACCGTTTAAGGATGTTCGCCGGTCAATTTTAAAATAAAAAGGATTTCAAATAAATGTGATTTTTTGTTAACAAATTAAAAAAAGAAATAATTTTAGTCAAAAATATTAATAGCTTACCGATGTAATTTTTGAGATACAAGTGTTTCAAAAAAATGGCGGGAAACTGAACTCCTCTGCATTTTTCATAGGTTTCACACGAGCAATGTTTATCCAATAATGAATGTGACCAAAAAACACCAATGAAATGAAATTTTGTCAGAATGCTCCAAGAGATGTATTTTATGAAATCATGGAACAAAATTATGGTGTCATCGGCCAAAAAGTTATAAAGCTTTTCAATGGATAAAACCAGAGAAGTCCGAAAATCTGACAGAAATACATTAATATGACAAGCGAACATCCTTAAAAACATTACCAATATTCATGTTTTTAAGTCCCTATATAAATGTAAAGTAACTTGCATTGCATAATTAAATATTTTACGAAAGGATATGGAGTAAATGAACATGAGACCATAACACATATGTTAACTCCAACTGCGATATTTTTAATGAGCTGTATAGCCATTTCGGAAATTAATTCCTCATCAGCAGCACAAGAACCCAAACATAGGAAATCCATAATTTCAAAATATGTTTAAAATACATGAAACCAAACAAAGTCCGAATAATCAGTAATATCAAATAAAGCCAGGAACAAAACTACGATGGAGGGAGTTGAACCTTAAGTTTTAGAAATTACAAAAATTTTAGATAATTATGCCCCCAGATCGAGGATCGGGTGCACATTGTTTTTGTCCTGTCTGTGTGTGTCTGTCTGTATGTCTGTGCGTCCAAAACTTAAACCTCGGCTATAACTTTTAAACTATGTAACATAAACTTTTCATACTTGGCAAGTGTATAGGTCTAGTCAAGAGGAACATAAATATGCAAAAACAATTAGGTCAGGTCAAAGGTCAGGGTCACAGAGCTCAAAAGGGGTGAAATTGGTTGTTTTCACATACTTGAGCGTAGAATCCTTATTATTTATCCTATTGAGACGGGGTTTGTTTTACGTTATTGCTAATAAAATTGCGCAACTGCAGTATGCCAACAGATTTGAGGTAGCATTTATCGTTTTTGAGAAACAAATGAAAAAAAATGAATTTTTAAATTTTTGGTCGGATCTTGATGCAGTTTTTTCTGTAGGTTTCTTATGGCATGTTTAAATAGACAAATTTAACAATTAAAACCATTTCAATAAACAAGAGGCCCAAAGGGGCTTCATCTGTTTCAAAATAAAGGGGTTGAATTGGTTTTTTTCATGGTAATAAATAACTTTTGAACTATGAAAGATAAACTTTTAAGATGTGGCAAGTGTACAAGTCTTGTCATGAGGACTATAAATATACAAAAAAATAGGTCAAAGGTCAAGGTCACAGAGGTCAAAAAGGGATAAAATTGGGTATTTTCATATATTTTACTGTAGAATCTGGGGCATATGTAGTGTTTCACAACACATCTTGTTGTAATTGAATAAAGTGTACACGAAATATTATCTCATGTACAAGTACACCATATCTAAGAAAAATAAAGAGCATATATCTGTAACACGGGGAATTGTTTTACCAACTCCACACTGCATTGAAAGACAAACTCCTGTATTAAATATTTTACGAAAGGGTATGGAGTAAATGAACATGAGACCATAACACATATGTTAACTCCAAGTGCAATAATTTTAATGAGCTGTATTGCCATTTCGGAAATTAATTCCTCATCAGCAGCACTAGAACCCAAATATAGGAAATCCATAATTTCAAAATATGTTTAAAATACATAAAAACAAACGAAATCCGAATAATCAGTAATATCAAATAAAGCCAGGAACAAAACTACGATGGAGGGAGTTAAACCTTAAGTTTTAAAATTCACAAAAATTAAGATAATTGTAATTGAATGAAGTGTACACATGAGATATTATCTCATGTAGAAGTACACATTATCTAAGAAAAATAAAGAGCATACATCTCTAACTAAATATTAGTTTCTTTTGATATACAAATTCTTTGTCAAATGATTATTTAAAATGTTCAGTCAGGTCGCCTTTTTCAAAGCCAATATAAAGTGCAATATTTAAACTACTTTTAGGCAGACGAAACTGTACTATTCATATGATAGATTAAGGTAAGTTATTTGACAAAAGTATGTTATTACACAAAATATAACTTCAGCTTTATAGTGATAAATTGTATTTTTACATGACAATGCTTCTGTTTAGGTTTGGGTATCCATAAACCGTTTTAACCCCAGCGCTAGCTATGCTAGTGCCGGTACAAAGTCCGGCTATCCCGAGCACCTATCGTTGTCTACATTTGTCTTTTGTCTTTTTTATTATTTTTCTTGTGCAGTTCCCTTGTGGATTGTGGCTTTCGGCCATTGTAAGTGTTGTCAATATTGATTGTATACTTATGTTTTTACGAAGAAATAATTTGATCATGACATTTCCAATAAAGAGTGGAATACAATTCCAAAGTGTTTGGAAGAAATGCTTCATCAATTTTAAGAAATAAAAATATTTCATTAGATATTTGAGTTTTATAATTCACGTGTTTAATTTTGATGGATTTATTTTTTTGTAATGACATTTTAATGACAGATTTGTATTCTGAACAGATTTAGCCGGGATGTTTTCGACACTGTTATTTCCTTTGAGATGAGAATTTTTTTTTGACAGCGGTCAGAAATGTGCAATTACTTTAAATTAGAAAATCAGAAAAATATTATCGATTTGCAACTATGTAGGTCTTTGTACTAATTCTTCTACATTAAAATTCAACAAGCCTAAGAGCCATTGTAAAGTATTGCAATCAGATGGGATCGGTTCTTACAATTTTTAATTTCTCCCCAATACCCTAAAAATTTTAACAACATAACCGAACTTTACAGAAACAATGCAAGACGGGTTCCTTTCAAACGGGGTACATTTTGTTCCACACAAATCTTTAACAAAGATAAGTCAAAAGCAATTCTAGCATAGAATACGGTCGTAGTAGAAGCGCTTTAGATCAAAATTTTCTAGTGCTTTCTTTGTAAGGTAATGTAAAAATACCATAAAATCTATAAGGACGAACAAATGTGTTCTTTCGACTCGGTGTTACTAAAAATACAACATTTTCATATCATAAAAAATCATTAAAGATTAAATAGGAATGAAGTTTAGTCCTATTATGCCACAAAGAAGCCATTGAAGCCTTATAGAAACCCTACCGTTCCCGGATTTCACGTAGATTCACCCTACTTTATTTATTTCTTATTACCTTAATGATTAAAGAGTGCTACATTAAATATGATCACCTAACCCTTACCCCTAACAATAAACTCCAATTATCCTAACTTAAATCCATAGGCATTTGTATTTAAAATTACGTCACTGGATTGATAGACTGTAACTATAAATCCATTAACCGCACTTACCTTAACTCTGGAATAACGTGTACAAAAGTGACGTAAACCTGACTCTAAAATAGTGGAGAAACTACGGCTTCTAGACAATTTCCGGGCAATGTTAATCGTAGGGTGAAAAATTAACATCATAGCAGTTAACTATAAACAATTTGACATAATTTAATGAAGTAATTAATTAATAATATAAACACAATGCCCTTGTATTAAGGTGTTAGAGTAGATTGACACACGAGGTAAAATTATTACCCAAGACAACGCTGATTATGATAATTTTTCACCGAGTGTGTTAATCCAGCTAGCACCTTCATCCATGGGCATTATGATTTTTAGCTCGCCGGGACGAATGTCGGCGTCAGCAAAACTTTAACCTGGCTTGTGGAATTGAGACCTGAATAGCTAGGATGTTGATATTTGGTATGTGACTTCCTTGTGATGAGAGCTTTATTCTGCTACTATACTTGTAGACATTTTGACCTTGACCTTGCCCTGAGGGCAATTTTCAAAAAACTTTAACCTTGCCTCTAGCAGGTAGGCTTTTAGTGGAAGGGTGTTTATATTTGGAATGTAACTTCCTTATGATGAGAGTTTTCTTCTGGTACCATACTTGTAGACATTTTGACCTTGACCTTGGCCTGAAGGCAATTTTCCAAAAACTTTAACTTTGCCTACAGAAGGTAGGCTTTTAGCGATAGGGTGCTCATATTTGGTATCTAACTTCCCTTTGATGAGTGCTTTCTAGTGGTACCATATTTGTAGACATTTTGACCTTGACCTTGCCCTGAGGGCAATTTTTCCAAAAACTTTAACCTTGCCTCTAGAAGGTAGGCTTTTAGTGGTATTGTCTTCATATTTGGTATGTAACTTCCTCATAATGAGTGCCTTCTATTGGTACCATATTTGTAGACATTTTGACCTTGACCTTGCCCTGAGGGCAATTTTAAAAAAAACTTTAACTTTGTCTCTAGAAGGTAGGCTTTTAGCTGTAGGATTTTCATATTTGGTATATAACTTCCTTATGATGAGCGCTTTCTTCTGGTGCCATATTTGTAGACATTTTGACCTTGACCTTGCCCCAAGGGCAATTTGTTAAAAACTTTAACCTTGCCTCTTAAAGGCAGGCCTTCAGTGGTAGGGTGTTTATATTTTGTTTGTAACTTCCTTATGGTGAGAGCTTTCTTGTGGTACATATTTGTAGACATTTTGACCTTGACCTTGCCCTGAGGGCAATTTTTTTCAAAACTTTAACTTTGCTTCTAGAATTAAATTGTTTAGTGGTTGGGTCTTCATATTTCGTATGTGACGTTTTTTTGACGAGAGCTTTCTAATGGTACCATATTTGTAGACATTTTGACCTTGACCTTGCCCTGAGGGCAATATTTTAAAAACTTTAACTTTACTTCAAGAATTAAGTTGTTTAGTGATTGGGTGTTTATATTTGATATGTGACTTTCTTGTGAAGAAAGCTTTCTATTAGTTTCGAATTTATTGTGTATTGAGGTTACTGGAATCCCCGGCGAGCTATGTTGTCTGCTGACAACTCTTGTTATTATACTGAATGCTTAATGTACATTATGTCTGAAAATAAAAATAGTAATTCTTATTTAGACAATATCAAAAACACATTAACAAATAGTGCTGTTTTACCATTATATTGACCCGTAGGAAAATCGCTTTTAACTGCAATTAAATTTGTAAGAAGGTTCTTTTAGCTCGACGGGACGAATGTCCGGAGAGCTTTTGTCATACCCCCTGCGTCGGTGTCGGCGTCGTTATCAGCAAAAATTTTAACCTTGCTTGTGAAATGTAGACCTTAATAGGTGGGATGTTGATATTTAGTATGTGGCTTCCTTGCAATGAGAGCTTTCTTTTGGTACCATATTTGTAGACAGTTTGACCTTGACCTTGCCCTTAGGGCAATTTAAAAAAAAACTTTAACCTTGCCTCTAGAAGGCAGGCTTTTAGTGGTAGGATGTTCGTATTTGGTATGTGGCTCCCTTATGATGAGAGCTTTCTAGCGGTACCATATTTGTAGACATTTTGACCTTGACCTTACCCTGAGGGCAATTTTTGAAAAACTTTAACCTTGCCTCTAAAAGGTAGACTTTTAGTGTTAGGGTATTTATATTTGATATGTGACTTCTTTATGTTGGGAGCTTTCTGATGGCACCATATTTGTAGACATTTTGACCTTAACCTTTCCCTGGGGGCAATTTTTGAAAAACATTAACCTTTTTTATAGAATTTGGGTATTTAGTGGTAGCGTGTTCATATTTAGTATATGGCTTTCTTGTGATGAGAGCTTTCTAATGGTGCCATATTTGTAGACATTATGACCTTGACCTTGCCCTGAGGGCAGTTTTTTAAAATAAAAACTATAACAGTGTTTCTAGAATGTTGCAATTTAGTGGAAAGTGTTTCTAGAATGTTGAAATTTAGTGGTAAGGTGTTCAATTTCAACATATGACTTCCTTATGATTATAGCTTTCTGATGGCACCATATTTTTAGACATTTTGACCTTGACTTTGTCCTTAGGGCAATTTTTAAAAAACTTGCTTCTAGAATTTAGTTGTTTAGTTATAGGGTGTTTATATTTTGTTCATGACTTCACTATGGTGAGAGCTTTCTGGCAGTACCATAGTTGTAGACATTTTGACCTTGACATTGCCCTGGGGCAGTTTTTAAAAAAAATTAACCCTGTTTATAGAAGTTTGTCTTTTAGTGATAGAGAGTTCCTGTTTGACATGTGGCTTTCTTATATCGCATTTAAAGTATTTATCATGAAAATGTATAACCTTCAAATTAATTGTGCATTGCGGTTACTGCAATCCCCGGCGAGCTATGTTGTCTTCTGACAACTCTTGTTATGATTCATAGGTTACCTTTTTTACTACTGAATCAGCTTTAATTATTGTTGTCAACAACAAAAGTGACGAGATCATAAGAATCTGTATATATCGATGACGTCATCTATCGGAGCGAGCGTTAATTTAGACATTAACCCCCGTTGCTTATGATTAAAACATGTTGCTAATGATGGGCGTGGCAAATGAAACGTTAGTGAAAATTAACAAATGCCGATTATCCGATGAAATAAACGGATAATGTAAGAAATTTGCATAAAGTATAATAAATTAAATTAGGCGTTTGCAATAGGTGATTTATAAATTACCGATTTTGTTTCCGTTCTTTAAAATTTTCACTTAATCAAGATCACGCTACACAGGACAAAATATCACATTTATAGAAGAACCCCTTATAAAATCACTATCCTGGATTATGCAGTCTATGGAAATACAAAATCTGGGACTAATATAACATTAGTGCCAGACAAACAAAATAAATAGAAACTTGAAAGGTCATATTATTTTGCTAAAGATCACCTAAGATGAAGTTCTGAAACCGCACAGGCCAAGAAAAATAATTTTCACATTTATATTACTTTACGTTGGAAACATGGGCAGAAATTCTCCTCACTCGCAACTGCGCATGCGCGAAAATATCAATGATTAATCAGCCTAGAATTACCATGGAGAGTATTGGGAGAAATGCATTTTGGTGCATTTTTAGGATATTTATGTTCTAATGCCAATATTCGCGTACATATCAGCGAAAAGTTCCATCATTTTAGTCCTGTTTAGCATTTTCAGACTGAAAATTGGTTAATTTAGATATTCCCTTTTTAATTTAAGATTTGCACATCACATGTCGTTCCCAATAGAAATGAAACCGAAATATGAAAAATGGCATTTTGTCTGGTTTTACATCAAAATTTCTTTTTATTACTTTAAATATGAATTTCAGCGTTCAAAATGTTATGTTTTATTAAGTTTAATTTGTTAGTCTATGTAATTTTCAATATTCAGTTTGTTTTCCAAAACAGTTCCATTTTATGTTAAAAGTGAGGATTTGTGCAATTTCGAAACCAGAGCGAAAATTTTCTAAGTCCATACAGGGAACTACGTCATTAGGTTAATCAAGTACATATTTTTTCGATTGTAATTGGATTAATATGTTACGTAATTTACAGTGATTCATACACCTTTATTTATATTTTAGCATTTGCAACTTTGAAAAATAAAATCATAAGATATTTTCTCTTCTAGGCTTCGGTCATAAATGATAAAAAAAAATTAAATCACAAATTTCCGATCAAAAGATAATTCCTTGTTTGATAGGCGTATTCTATTTTGATTACTTTAGAAATTTGTATTAGTTCCATTTGATATGAAAAGTTATGACTGTGTATTCCCAAGTATATAGCGGAATATATATTTATATTGTTAGGGTACCTCCGTACAAAATTATGCACAAACCTGTTTGGGAACAAAACACTTAAAAATGAATTTTAATGTACATAAAAAAAGAAAGAAAAGAAATACATGAAATAAGAAGTGAATGTGTATTAATATTTAACATGTTTAAAGGGTTTGTTTTTCGCTTATTATGTGAAATAAGATATGTCTGCTGACTTGGATGAATGAAATATGGTAATTGTTTTATTCGTCCTTGGTTCTTTTTATTTTCACATCCGAAAATTGTCAACTATACAACTTTTTATGGGATTAAATAAAATCAGATGCACACACTACTCAGAGACATATCAAATGCAAATAAATTTAAACATTTCATCAAATTGTTTTCATAATGATTTCGCTTGAAATCCTGTCTGTCCGTGAAATCCTTCAAAGGGACAAAAATTCCGTGAACCACGATCCATCAGGAGGAAAATTTGAACTCCTTATGGATACTGTGGAAGATTATGCCAGAAAATGATTTAACGTGAACAAATGAAGACCTTGATTCTCTTTCGTAGTGGATTAAGGCTGTGCGGTCAATGATTCTTAAACGAATCAGTCAGCTTCGAAGGTCAATGAGAAGTAAAGCATAATCCTTTTTAAAAAATCCCAATGTTTCCATTTACTTCCGTTTGTGACAAATATGTCGTTGTTTCTGCGCATGCAGATAAGGCCCCCAATAACATCATTTTCATTTGTAAAAAATCATAACATCGATTGTTTAAAGAAAGAACTAGGTATTGGCAACCCAGGGCAATCCAAGATACACAGCTACTAAACTGTTTAAAGAAGAGATATTACAGAACCATAAACCTGTTTTGCTTTCCTTTGGGATTTCAACCAAAGATGAAGACAGTGACACTGACCTCCCCTCCTTGTACTTGGTACCAAATATACAAAAATGCCCATAGAAACAACGGTTCATCACTGGATCTGCAAAATGTTCTACAAAACCTATTTCAAAGCTTTTAACTTCAATATTGACAGCTGTAAAATAGGGCCTTCAGAAATATTCTGATAATAGCTTTTCAGGAAGTGGTGTAAATGAAATTTGGATATTAAAAACTCTAAACAGATCTGCTTGACATCTAAAGGTCAAGATCATTATTACACTGTAACGCATTAAAACTTTTGACTTCTCCACACTTTTAACAACTATTCCTAATGGACAACATAAATCTTGGCTGAAAGATTCAATTCATAGTTTTTTCTCCCGTAAGAACTGCGAAAGAAGATATAAGTTCATTGTTATAGGCAGAGAACAAGCATACCGTATAGCGGGAAATTTAGGCGGGGTTTTTAATTTTCGCGTATTTTCGCGGATGAACTTAAATCGCGAAAATAAATTCCGCGAATATTTGATGTTTTATTAGGATATATATAGGATATCTAATAATCCGCGAAAATTTAAAACGCTAAAATTTTTGGCATACATTTTCCACTCAAATCCGCGAAATTTTTGACCCGCGAAATTAACCCGCTATACGGTATTTTGTGAAATACGACTCAGAATCACAGAAAAAAAAATAAATAGAGAAAGAAGTGATTAAAATGTTACAGTTTCTGATCGACAATATATTTGTCTAGTTTGGAGGACTTGTTTTCCAAAAGTCTATCGGAATTTCTATGTGCACAAACTGTGAACTTCTTTTAGCCGATCTGTTTCTCCACTCATATGAGGCTGAATTCATCGTAGGGCTTCAAAATAAGGATAAAAACTGGCCCAGTTCTTTTATTTCAGCTTCCGTTATTTAGATGATATTTCATCATTAAACAAACTTCGCTTTGGTGATTTTGCTTATGTCATCCGTCCAAAAGAGCTCTAAATGAAGGATACTACAGATACTTTCACATCGGCCTCGTTTCTTGACTTTCATCTTGAAATTGACAACAGAAGTACACTACAAACAAGGCTGTTTAACAAATGTGATGACTTCACTTTCCCAAAAGTCAACTTCCATTTTCGTTATAGCAAGATTCCCAAAGGCACCAGCATATCGAGTAAACAACTCCCAACTCATTCGCTACTCAAAGGCCTGTGGTCGATAAAGTGACTACCTTGATAGTGCCCGACTGCTTACAAATAGGCTACTTAAGTAGGGTTATGTTACCCATAACTTGAAGTTATCACAACAGAAGTTTTACGGTCGATATCATGATCTTGTAGGCCGCTATAGAATATCTGTTTCCAAGATGACAACAGATCTTTTTCTTTGCCACTTAGTTTGTTTTTCCTCTGACTTTACTACCGGAGTTGACATGTTCAACACGGCACGTGTTTCATACGAAGCAGGAGATGCTTACTCTACCGGTGCACCTGATCTCACCCATGTTTTTTTAGGTCCGTATTGTTCATTTCTGTATGTAAGTGTGTCTTCATTTTTCTTTTCTCTGCCGTGCTGATGTTATGTCTTTGTTTGTTTGTTTTTCCTATGTTGCCATAGTCCTTGTATTGTTCGTTTTCGATACTGACGGTTCGGTTATAACTTACTTTTGATATTTTGGCACAATAATCTAGACCTTGTTGCGATGATAAGAAATAGGGAACTTAAGAAAATGTTTATGTGTTCACGAATTTTCGTCCAAAGTACGAAAAACCTTGTAATGGTAAAAACCCAGAAAAACAAAGATAGCTGATAAAGTGAAATGACAGACTTTTGTCACATTTGGACCGAAACTCTATGGTGGACCGTTTATGAGTTATACCCCTTGAAATTCTTGTTTTGACTCCGAGTATTTGTTTCTCTGGGACGGTAAGTCATAAAATCATGTGCCCTTCACCTTTGACTCAAAATGAATGCAGTCAGGTCAAGGTCTAGGTCAAAGATTTAATTTGATATGAAGGTCCGAATATTTTTTCAAAATTGCCGTGTTTAGTTATGTATAAGTCTCATTAAAGTATAAGACGCACTTTTTCAAACTATGCTTTTCTCGAAAACGGTGAGAGATTCTTCATCTTTTCTGCCTCATTTTCAGAAAATTGTTGCACATATCCTTTTACAATTTATGGACAATAGTTTAGACCTTGTCGATATGATAACGGATATGGAATGGTCGAAAATCCATTTTCGTTCACGAATTTTCGCCAAAGGTTCGAAAACATTGTTATGGGATAATCTTGGAAACCATTAGAGATAGCTGATAAAGGGTAATGACAAAAATATTTGTCAGGTCATAATATACATTTGTTACCTTGGACCGAGAGTCTATGTCACATCTTTAAGTATGTTTTCTCGAAAACCATTAGAGATAGAAGCCTGAAACCTTTTCCATTCAACTTAGGTGATATGTGTTGCATCTAAAAGTGCCAAGGTCAAAGGTTATTGGTCACTTTGAACTTTGATCGCAGACCTTGTTATTGGAATATAAAAGATAGCTGATCAAATGTGATGGAGATAGTGTGTGTCTTGTTTAAGTCTACTTTTGTTACGTTGGGTTCGAAATTATTGGAACAATTGTTTAAAGCCTTTGGACCAAAAAATTGATTTTTGATGTCCGATTTATAGCTTTTTGACTATATCTTAAACGTGATTGAAGTCAAAGAGACATTCAATACAAAAATGTTCATGAACACGGGATGTCGATGCCATAGGTCAAGGTCACAGTCCATTTTTTGTCATGCGTAAGAATCAGTAAATATACGTATCAAGCTCAGAATGTTGGTTTTAGAGATGAATCAATAATGATAACATTATGACGCATCTTCTGGGAAAGTCTTACCGGTATCAATTGTCTTTCGATAAATTGACATACTCGTTAAGAAATACATTATTGCAAGCGGACTCTATGCGAATAAGAACATGAGCAGACCTTATATTTGTCAACATTTTATACCGAGCGATAGCGAAATAAAAAATGAAGACAATTATAAGGTCTGACCATGTTCTAATTTGCATATAGACCATATCCTAATTTGCATATAGACAAATTGCAATGTGGATTTCAGTTGTGTGTCTTCAAGTATATCTATTATAATTATTTGATGCGGTGTTTCACTATTTTAGTGTTTCATTTATGAACATATGATTGTTCACAAAGCTCAGGAAGAGTGCCATATTAGAATTATCATTACTCTTCTTCCGTAAGGCTTCTGTACGGAAAATCCTTTGACGTATCATCACGGCATTTGTAACTTGAACTTGAAGTTAGAATATCTCCTCCAAATTTAGGTTATGGCCGAAATCTATTTTCAGTACTGGGGTTCTCCGCAACGGGTAAAAAAATCTTGTTATGACTTAAAATCGGAAACCGTAAAAGATAACTGAAGAAAGGTAATAGGTAATAGATTATTACGGTCATAATCGAACTTTGCTACATTTTGACCAAAACCGTGCAGTATGGTTATTGCCCTTTGATAAAATTTGAGTTTCCGTTAAAATTATTTCTTAGAAAGCGTACATCGTAGAGACCTGAAACCTTCATCATTGTGCATGAAGTTATGGTCATCTAAAAATGTCAAGGTCAAAGGTTACCGTTGAAGGTCATCGATGACCATTGACCTCGTTATCAGTTAAAATCGTAAACTATAAAAGATAACAAAATACCGAAGTTTTTGTAAATTTACTTTCCACATATGGCCATTTCGACAACCTATGTTCAATCAGTGCAGATGCCTGATAACATGTAATAGACTAGACGACTCATACTTTGAGTTAATGCCTTTTGAAAGATTTTGAG
>MJUU01064440.1:58879-102996 GCA_002080025.1 Modiolus philippinarum | reverse complement strand
CAACTCCAACTGCATTAATTTTAATGAGCTGTATGGCCATTTCGGAAAAGTCCGAGATTCAAACCATGTGATTTTTCAGTGTCGACATAGAATAACTATTTTAGTAAAATAAAAAATGTTGTTGCTTTCAATTTGTGGGTACAATTTTCAACTCTTGATAGAATGATGTTCCTCTCTGGACTATTAGGCATTTCCTATCAATAAATGATAGGCAAAACCATAATTTTTAGGCATATTTTTGCATAATAACTTGCTATAATTAAGCATTTCTTTTCCAAATGATCTTAAGATAATTTATGATATGTTACTGTATGATAGCCGTAACACTATAGATCCGTTTCTTCAATTTTTGTAAATATTAAAAACTACAATTATTCCAGTTGGTATTTTCCCCAGAATGCTGAGTTAGAATCAGCTTTGATTTTTGAAATTTATCATACACTTTTGGAAGTCTTGCATAACATTTGCTAATGTTAGCAAGGCATTTGATAGTCTATGGATTAAAGAGTTGGCTCTAAACTGAAATAATATGGTATAAACAGCGATTTTCTCAAGTGATTAGGGAGTTTTGATACTCGGGTCAAAGGAATCTTTTAAAAGATACATGTAGGATTGTTAAAATAAGTGAGAACCGAACCGTCAATCCAAAACGAATAATCAAAGGACAATGGCAACATCGGAAAAAACAAAGAAACAGAGACACAACATGAATACGGCACAGAAAAGAACAAGTGAAGACCCTTAAAGATGTCTCGCCCGTCCCTGCTGGCCTCTAAATTGATGTGAAATATAAGATCAGAAAAGTGAACATGCTCACTAGACCGTGAAATTGAGATCAAGGACAAAAGTCACCTGCCAGACTGACATGTACTACCCAAGACCAACCTATATACCAAATATTATCAACCTATCACTTCTAGGTACCGTATAACCGGAAATTTTTGCGGAATGTAATTTTTGCGGTTTGGGGTTAAAAATGTGCATCTTTTTTTCGCGGAATTTATTTTTTGCGGTCCCTTGCTAGCTATAAAAAAATAAAGTGCGCCTCTCTAGTCAAAAAATGCAGGTGACAGGTGATACCTAACAGGTAAATCCCCAAAACATCGTCTGATCTTCTAATCCCAAATGTTACTTAATATATCGTAAACAAAAGAAGAGATCAAAGGTAATTAATTGGTGTTTTGAATTCAAATGTTTAAAGTTTAATTAATTAAAAGGCAAAATTAGCCTAATTGCAAAAACTACTGTTATCTAGAGTTAGTAATTCATCCAAGCGATTTTGAACTTCTAATTAAAAAAAGCTGACAACGATGCTCTTGACATATCAATGCACAGTTCTTTTTATATGAAATATTTACTGAGGCATTTATTATCTTTATTTTTATTGTTTTTAAGGTAACTTGAGATGATCTTTTCAGCATGTTCAATGGCAATATTTTTATTTTATTTTTTCGGTCTTCTGGTGATCGCGAAATAACGCGAAAATTAGATTGCCGAAAAAATTTCCGGTTATACGGTATTGAGAAATGGACTTAAGCAGAAAAACTTAACATGGCCACTAGACCGTGAAATTGAGGTCAAGGACAAAAGTCAATTGCCGGACTGACGTGTACTACCCAAGACCAACTTAAATACCAAATATTATTAACCTACCACTTCTAGTTATTGAGAAATTGACTTAAGCAGAAAAACTTAACGTGGCCACTAGACCGTGAAATTGAGGTCAATTACAAACGTCACCTGCCTGACTGACATGTACTACCCAAGACCAACCTAAATACCAAATATTATCAACCTACCACTTCTAGTTATTGAGATATGGACTTAAGAAGAAAAACTTAACGTGGCCACTAGACCGTGATATTGAGGTCAAGGACAAAAGTCACCTGCCAGACTGACATGTACTACCCAAGACCAACCTACATACCAAATATTATCAACCTACCACTTCTAGTTATTGAGAAATGGGCTTAAGCAGAAAAACTTAACGTGGCCACTATACCGTGAAATTGAGGTCAAGGACAAAAGTCACCTGCCAGACTGACATGTACTAACCAAAACCAACCTACATACCAAATATTATCAACCTGCCACTTCTAGTTACTTGAGCAGAAAAACTTAACGTGGCCACTAGAAATTGAGGTCAGTGTCACATAACGTTATGTCCGTCAGGTAGCACTTGATTAGTACTACCACTGGACCAAATAGGATGTTCCTACATCAAAGGGTTTTTCAAAATATCCTGCATTTAGTAAAAGTTAACGCCGTCGCCATCGTCGTACTTTGCACGCATATGTCTCGCTTTCGCGACTTTCGTCGCGGGCGAGACAAAAATGAAGAAACACACACACAAAGATGAACAACACAAACCAAATAAAAACCAAAGCATCTCCTGCTTCTTATAAGACACCCGCCGTGTTGAACATGTCAAATCCGGTAGTAAAGTCAAATCCGGTAGAGGAAACAGCAATTAAGCTTTAATGGGAAAGATCTGTTATCATCTGGGAAACAGATATCCCATAGTTGTCCACAAGATGGTGGTGACGACCGTAAAACTCAGGTTTGCCTGAAGTACGGAGATGTTACCCATCTTAGTGTATTATAAACAAAAGTGAACAAAACGGTACAACGGACGGACTTGACTTCTTTGCAGATGATACAATTGGTCGTACGGAAAGTAAAATTACTTAGATATATTCACATGGATCTTGTAAACATCAAACTGTATACTTACTAATGGTTGGTTAACTATAAGAAATCAATAATTACTATTTTACAATTAAGTACAAGCAATCGGTTCAGTCACTTGTCTTTAAATTTTATTATAGTGAAATTTATATGGTTAATAAGCATACAAATGTGGGTATTACTTACAAATGGACACGTCACATCGATTATTGAGAAGTTATCGAAATGGTCATATGCAGAAATAAGATTTACAGTAACTTCGGTATTTTTTTTTATTGATTCAAAGGGAATCGAAACCGCTTAATATTCTAAGAAAACCTAAATTCACACTAAAATGGAATATCTTTAGCAATTATGTCACCCCAGACGTATAGTCGGGGTGACATGTTGTTATTCTACGTTTCTTCTGATTATTATTCTTCTTTTTTTTCTTCCAATTAATTCTTGTCCGACCGATTATTTTGAAATGGCTGAATGGAATGATTTCAAACATTGCATAAAGTTGGACCACCATCTGAAGTTATATGCTGTGTGTTTAAAATTTTCAAAATGGCCGCCACTTTACGTTGAAAAATTGGGGATTCTATATCACAGGAACTGCTTAGAGGAATTAATTCATATTTGGTATAAATGTTCAGAATGATGAGAAGAAGGAATCTATGCGGCAAAAATTTTCAAAATGGCTGACATTTCCAAGATGGCCGCCTTAATACGTAAAAAGTTCGACTTTGTCAGATTTCATCGAAAATTGATTTCTAGGTAGATTTTGAGGCTACGAATAATATGGAATCATCGGATGGGGAGTCTGGGGTTGACATCGGCTATTGCTTGCAATTGCAGATCTAGTTTATTTTATTTTCCTGAGAAATATATTAGAAAACTCGGCAAAATAATTTCAGGACAACGGAATTCAGACAGATTCGAAAAAAAATTACGAGGCAGCTTGTAGCTTAAGGGAGTAGGCGTGTCAGCAATTTTGTAATTAGAATTAAAAGGCCGACCTTTTTGTTTGAAGAACTTTGCTACTAGAACAACATGAGCAAAATAATTGAGATATAAGACTTTTTGACGGGAAACAATTCTCTCTAAGTTTTCCTTCAATTTCCATTAGCTGTTTATATGCCTTAACACATATGAAAATATAATTGAAAATTTTATACATTGTTATTTATGCATTTTAAAGTGACCTATGACCAAGAAAATATGATACATGTCCAAAAACAAAATAACCCTGTTTAAATGGATAAACCCTAGGATGTCGAATGCTTATGATATCTGACGCTCATACTCCCTCAACTGTTTTTATTGAAAAATACGGTTTAAAAAAATTGACACGATGGGGAATTTAACAGTTGTTTATTTTATGAATTCTCATCATATTATATTGTTCAGAGACAAACTTTACTTGAACTAGAAAATAAGTACAAATGTATGTTCAATCTAATGTTTGAAAAAAAAAAAGATTTTGATATTGCTATAAGTAATTTTAGTTTTATACATGTTCAAACATGGGAGAGGAAACTTTCTTGTAGGTGGTACTAGTAAGTCAGATCTTGTAGGTGGTACTAGTAAGTCAGATAAAAAAAACATAATTATCAATAATTGTTTCTCTGTGGCCGTACATGCTGTATTGTCTTTTCATTTATTACTTATAGTCATCACTTTGTTACTTTGAAAATAATTTTATGTATGAATTAGATGTTCGAAGTTGTAAAACTTGTATTTGAGTCATTTGTTTTAATTTGTGAGCATTAAAATTTGTTTTCTTTACATTACATATCAGATGAAAAATAGAAGCAGTCAGCCACCATGGCTTGTTTTTCCAAGATCTCAGATCTCGTAAACACGATTTCACTTTTATTGTCAACTGTTCCGAAAATTTAACGTTTTTGTTTTGCTTTTTGTTCTTTACACAGTTAAGTCTTGACACTATATACACACGCTGAATAGTTAAAATTGATGTTACCTTGTGGTGATCATCACATTCGAAAACTAGTATTTTCTTTGTTACTTTTTATAGGTACATATTGAAGTGTTTAACAGTGATGTTAAAAAACGTGCTAAAATGCGCGGTCATCATAACAGTTTAAAAGGGAAAGCAAAATACTAATTATTTATCCAATCATAAACTTGTATATTTATAGTCATATGATAATGCACTATTATAAATGTTTTCAATACGACTAGGAATCAAAGTACCAATACCAAAACATATGGCAGAATCAGGGGTAATTTACTAATCTGCATAGCGGCCATCTTGTAACTCTTGCTTGTCGGCCATGTTTAGGTGAGATGTATAGGGGAGATAATGAAATTTTGCAAAATTATCTAATAATACACTCCAGAACACATTTGTCTGCATCTAGCAAGATTCTACACATTGTTTACGTTTATTCTATACATAAATACTTAACTGTAATAATGAAAATTTCCAGCCAATAAAGTTTGAAATTCGAAGGGGGATCATAAAAACTTAACTGTAATAATGAAAATTTCCAGCAAATAAAGTTTGAAATTCGAAGCGGGATCATAACATTTTGACTGTAGAAGCCATTGTAAAACTGTCGAGTGAGCTATCTATGACAGAAAAATACACATCAAAGATAGATACATGTATGTAGAAAATTTGTCCGCATATGACTGTGAAATATAACTCGCATAGAATCATAAAGTTGTCCCTTTTAAATTTACTGAAGGAAATTCGGGGCCAAATTAAATTGAAAATGTGTAATTCCAAGCTTTCTAGCGACGGGAAATCCTTCTACATACTGGTTTTAACCACAATTTCTATGTTTTAAAATTACCGCAACAAAAACTTTTCATTACGGAAGATAACATTAATACAGTACTTTTAGAAAAAAGACGAGGGTAGTATGAAAATAATCCGGAACACTAAGATGTACTTTCGAAGGTAAACTTTAATAAAGGGAAGTAATTCACCAAAAAGGGGCGTGGTCACGTGATTTTATCTCATGAATAAAATATCCCCGATTCTTCCTCATGACAAACAATGCATAAACTATCAAAAATTATTACCGGGCAGTAAACTGTATGAAAACATGAACAGATAAATTTAAAAGACTTTGCAATTTGTGAGCAGAAACAAATTAACAATTTCGTCCAAAACAAACTAGCATTTGTAATATCGTAACGAATTAAACAAAACATAATTCATTCTTTCACACAATACTTTCAAATAAACAACCGAGTGTTCTATGATGACAGCGATTGTAAAAACATTTTACCAGTTAATTTAATGTTTTTTGATGATCCTGCATTCATGGGTAATTGAAAGACATTGATATAGCATTGCTTGACATTCTACCAATGAATTCTTTTCGAACCGGAGTTAGGGACCGTCTTGAACTTAATATGAGGTATGAGCAAAGCTCGTTTTTGAAGGTCTCATGCTGACTTAAAGACAAAGTAAGTGAAAACCGAACCGTCAATCCAAAACGAGCAATCCAAGGACAATGGCAACATCAGAAAAAAAAGAAGAAAAAAAAAAAAAAAAAAAAAAAAAAAAAAAAACAGACACACAATATGCGCACGACACAGAAAAGAAAAATGAAGACACACACACAAAGATGAACAACACGGACCCAATAAAAAACCATTGGTTAGATCAGGTGCACCGGTAGAGTTAGCATCTCCTGCTTCTTATAAGACACCCGCCGTGTTGAACATGTCAAATCCGGTAGAGGAAACAACAACCAAGCTTTAGAGGGATAGATCTGTTGTCATCTTGGAAACAGATATCCCATAGCGGTCCACAAGATGGTGATGTCGACCGTAAAACATCTGGAGGGACGACTTCAAGTTTTGGGTACCCTTGTTGAAGTAGCCTATTTGTGAGCAACCAGGCCCTATCAAGGAAGTCACTGTATCGAACAAACAACACAAAGAACAGCAACAAAAGCGTTGTTGAATTGTTTGCTTTTACTATATGTTTGTAGAGATTTTGTCTCATGTACATTTACTCAATATCCTTTCAGCGTTTGTTCAATCATAGAACAATATATGATTACCTGATATTCTCCTGTTCTCTATCAGCTTTTACATGTTTTTCGGGTTATGGACTTCCAAATGTTTTGGTTTTATCTGCACTGATGAGACATAAGTTGTCGATATGCGCATATGCAGAAAATAAATTAACAGTAACTTTTGTTATTCGATAGGAAGGCATTATGTCCTTTCGATAGGAAGGCATTTTGATAAAATTGACAAAATTATAATTTTAGACATATTTGTTTGAAGTTTTAGGGCATATTCTGTAAGTTGTTTTTGTTTCAATTTGATGCATTCAAAGTCTCGCTTAGGAGAGTTATGTCGATTTTGGTTATTTTTATTCAGAATTATCGAAATCCAGTGAATGAGATTGACCAAGTTTTGTTATGAGCCTTAATGGCACTCGGTAGATGTCCTTGGTACTGGATTTGACCTCCTATTTCGATGTTATTTGGTAGCAAGTACTTCTTTTTGACTACTTTTGGATTATGGCTTTCCATATTATTTAACGAAATTTGCTGTTTTTTTTCTGCAGCTTCGGTATTTTTGTATTTTGAAACCATTGGGTTGATACCACTGCTGGTGGACCAGAGGTCCCCGAGGGTATTCACCAGCCCAATAGTCAGACTTGTCTGACATGAAAAATATAGAAATTTCTTGTTTTTATCAAAATTCAAACCCCTTTAAAATACAAAGGCTTCATTCCTTGTATGGCACTCGGTAGATGTCCTTGGTACTGGATTTGACCTCCTATTTTGATGTTATTTGGTAGCGAGTACTTCTTTTTGACTACTTTTTGATTATGTCTTTCCATATTATTTGATTTTAATGCTGCTGATGAGAGGTTACTCCTTGAAACACGTGTACAACATAACGAAATTTGCTGTTTTTTTGTCGCAGCTTTGGTATTTTGTATTTTGAACAAAAAAAATTAAAAAATAAAAATAATAGCATTAAACCCACCCTTTGAATATTATTTTTTATTACTATCAAAACTAGAAAGCAATTCTAAAAAATAAAGACAAAAACAAAACAAAACAGAAATACCATAATAAACACATGTATAAACTATTACGAGTAGAAAGCAATACCAAAACAAGAGGCTCTCAAGAGCATGTATCGCTCAGCTGAACCATGGCTGACATAGAGAGATGAATGGCATTTTTAATAGGGTCTAATGTCAAACTATGGTCCCTGCTGGAGGTCACCCAGGACCGGGTGCAGACATGCCAGACGCAAATTCTGAAGGGGCAAACCAAGGACTTTTTAGTTCCAATTGTATAAGTGGTTTCAGAGACCTAATCCTATATGGAATCCAATAAAAACTATGCTACCGCTGGTGGTCATCTCGAATGCAGGATACTTTTTTGTAGGGGGGGGGGGGCATCTAAAGACCATAGTGACTTGGTTGAGTTGTAATTGGACTAGTTGTTTCTGAGAAGATCTTTGAATGTGTCTTCCAAAATCGTAAATGTAAAATTATGTTACTGGTGCCAGATATATTGAATGAGGTGTGGGTTTCTTTGGTATCTTTATTATAAGGTATTACTCTATTTAATTGACCTGACTGGTCACGTCTCAATTATATCGGGATTATTTGTGTTGAAATAACCTACAAGACAGAGAAAATTAAGCCACGCCCAACCTATTCAATAAATTTGAGTAATTCCATCAAAGTACCATTCTAACTGGACAGGTTGGTTCGGAGAAGATCTTTGAATATGTTTAAATGTGTTGTCTATCTCAACCAATTTCAGACCACCTTTCAAAATTAATTTTGGCAAGGGTTACCCGTATTATCTAGGTAATAAATGCTGCTGAAATCAAAACGTTACAAGGCTCATTCCAAAAATGTTTGGGTAGGGGTTCAATACATTTGGCTATAATAAATACAGAACATCCCCCACCCCCTGTAAAGAAAAATTATGCAGAGGATCCCTCATCTAGATTCTTACAAAATAATTCAATAAACTGAATCGATAACCCACTTATAATTTAATTCTTACCTTTATTTTTAACCTTAAGATGAAAATATCCATGGTGTCAAACACTATAATTTCTCAATACATAATTAAATATGAACTTGGTGATTATACACTCCACGAGTCAGAAACCTTCGTTAATTACCACAATGAATGTTCATACATGTGTGTACGTAAAAAGTTATAATACATGATTTGCATGTTTGTATGATAACGTTGGTATATTTCATGCCAAACATTTATTTAGCTAATATGGTAATTTTGAAAAGTCTATGTGTGTGTATATGCCTATTATAATATTTTTTCCCTTATTATCAGTACACCCATCAACGAAATTGCAAAGCTCTGGTTGCATATACTGGGAAATTACAGTTTGTTCGCAAAACACCAAAACAAGTCTAGGAAAGGCGCTTTCAGAGGCTTTAGGAATTGTCGTTGAAAAGAGATTGTCATCTGTAGCCGTTCAACTAATGCAAGGCAAGGGTAATGTAAAATGACATTCAATTATATTTTCTCTGCAGTTTATATCAATGGCAGACTTTTATTTCTATCATTTCATTTTGATGTCTAAATTAAGAACTAACAGTTACGAATCAGAATCCTCTTGAGTATCATTAACAAATGGTAAAAAAGATATACAGGTCCAGTAGGGCATTATTTGTGCTGATTTTAACTATACATAAATGACGCATTAATGTCGCAGTACCCTACATATGTTGTGAGTATGTTGCAGGTCCCGTCCGTAAATGGCCCTGATAGAAAAAAGCCTCTCTCACTTTCTTGGTTGATTCTGTCTTATTGCCAATTTTACTGACACAACAGAAACAAATAATGAGTTTCCATGGTTAAGGTAAGAAATGCCTTTTACAAAGCTAATTCGTGTTGCTTTGTATCCTTTAAGAAGATATATGATCCTAGTTTATCAAACCCCCTAAAACGATATCAGAAGAAAGGAATCTTTGGTCTAACGTTTCGGCTGACTTTAACAAAAACAGGACCAATTTTACTTCTAAATTGTCCTATGAAGGTCTCCCTTATTATGTAATCTTAACTTGGAATGTCCATCCAAAGTTAATTTCGACTCCATTTGGCTGTATAAGATTAATTATATTTCAAAATTGATTAAAAATCTCAGTTTATTTGAAAACTTGAAATAGCTAAATTTAAGATTGATTGATTGATTAGTTAGAGATTAACGTCCAGTGAGCAATATTTCAGCTATATCAGGACAAGAACAAGTTAATCAATTAAAAAATATATAAGTAAGAGATTGATTGATTGATTGAATATTGTTTAACGTCTACTCAGCAATATTTCAGCTATATCAAGACGAGAACAAGTTTGTTGATAAATAATCACTTTGGGGTATGGAAATGGCCATGGGACGGGAAATTCTGACTGCCACTGGGAAAGTAGGGTGAAATCGTCAAGGGCGGGGAATTTAGCCTTGTAGCCGATCACCTACGGACCACCCCAAAGAGAGCTTGCTACAAGGGTTCTTTAACGTGCAGGAAGCGTGGCATTTCTTCCAACACGTGGACCTGAGTTTACATCCCATCCGAAAGATGGGTTGTGTATTTATTAATCCCGGACAACCACGGAATGGGTCCTATTTCTATATCCCGGGACCCTCGGGGTCAGCCTCCGTTTAGGAGGGGTCACACCCCGCAAGCCGGAGATACTGGGTCCTATTTCTATATCCCGGGGTTCCCTCGGGGTCCTCTGTTAGGATGGCTCATACTCCAAGCTCAGAGGATGCTGCGGGCCTATTCTTCAGCCGGGACCGCGCACGGCGGTATAAGTAAGAGAAGAAAGAAACATAGGTTAAAGGGACAACCGGGACAACGAGTTTTGATTGCCAATAGAAAAGGGTTTGGACAGGAAACTAAATTTAAGAGCATTTTGTCCAAAACTAGGGAGTATCCCCCTCCTGCATAGTTCTGTCCTTAGATATTTTGGCTTTTCTATTCAGATCCTTCGATGTTTTGCTATTTAAAACAGACGTATTTCCTCGAATTCATATTTTTCATTTTGCTTCTAGATTCGCTGAAATGTAAACAACAGTTTGATGTTGTTACAAAAATACTAACTGAAGAAATGAG
This sequence comes from Modiolus philippinarum, assembly GCA_002080025.1. Classification (NCBI taxonomy): domain Eukaryota; kingdom Metazoa; phylum Mollusca; class Bivalvia; order Mytilida; family Modiolidae; genus Modiolus; species Modiolus philippinarum. The sequence goes on along the minus strand of MJUU01064440.1, from coordinate 92,216 downwards.
CTATTATCTACGAGTTATAAAGCTAGTTATCATTAAAGACAATATAGATTTGTTTCATGACATGGACACACATGAAAGAAAAAAAGGTATAGTTGTTATTCCTGAATTTACATAAAGTGTATTCTGAGGTAGTATTAGAAGAAAATATTTATAAATTATTAAATATTATCGGTCAACACAAAAATGACTTCCTGTCTTTGCTATTTTTTCTAAAATGGCAATATTTAATTAAAGTCTTCACGAAGGTATTTTTATTATTAATATAGAAAACCTTGCTGTGAAATCTGTATGAGAACTGTAAATGTAAACCGCCAACAAGTGCAATGCTTGTAATGAATACTTAGAACACCAAAATAAATAGTTCGTATTTAATTATACAGATATTCATGTATAGACCCCCCGTCATGTTTTTGTCAAAATAGAATGATACAACGATTAAATATTTTGTTAAAATAACGGTTGTTAAAAAAAATAGTGTCTTCACTTGATGATGGTAATTAATTCTAAAATACCGTAGTAGCTAGGACGAAAGTCGTGAATTGGTAATGTGCAAACTTGAAAAAGAGTTAGATAACACAGAAAAACCTGAAAATTGATCTTTTTGATAATGTGCCAACTTAAAAAAAGAGTTGGAGAACACAGAAAAACCTGAAAATTGATCTTTTGCTCTCTAACAACTTTTACACATTTTGGATTTCCAAAATGATCTGCACTGAAGAGACATAAGTTGTCGAAATGCGCATATGCAAAATCTATTTTCACGGTAACTTCGGTATTTTGTTATTTGTGCTTCTACAGTATAATTTTAACTGAAATTTTCTCAATACATGTAATCCCGCACTAAATTTGATTTGATGGAGTAAAATTTAACCATCACTGGAGGTGACTGTGTTACCGTGTGGTACCCAACAATACATCAAAGTGTCATTTCAATCGGATGTAAACTGTGTGAGTTACCATCCGGAATTCAAATTTTTCGTGAAATTTGCAGTTTATTTCAGTCACCGTGACTGTGACCTTTGAACTACTGTCTCCAAAATCAATAGGGTTCCTCTCCTCTTGGTTCCCAACAACATATCCAAGTTCCATTTCCATTGAATGTAAAAGTTTTTAGTTATCATCCAGAAACCAAAACTTTCTGAAATTTTCAGTCTATTTTTAGTCACTGTGACCTTGACCTTAGACCTACTTTCAAAGTTCCTCTCCTTTTATCATCCAACATTTCAATTGGATGTTAACTTTTTGAGCTATCCGGAAACCAAATTTTCAGTCTATTTTCAGTCAGCATGACATTGACCTACTTTTTCTGAATTCAATAGGGTTCCTCCCCTCATGGTTTCCAACAATATATCCATGTTTCATTTCATCGGATTTTCACTTTTTGAGTTATCATCCAGGACTGGGTTGCACAAACGTCAATTAAAGTTAATAGACCATTTGCCAATTCAAGCGGAATTCCCGAATTTGACCTTGCGATTTACAAACTTGGGCAAAGGGAAGCAACTCTAGACCGGACAAACACGGGTAGTTTCCAACGTAAACTAACCAAAATGTAAAAATTATTTTCTCTTGACCTGCACGGATTCCAAGCTTCATCTTTGGTGAGATTTATCAAAATAATATATCCTTTTATGTGCCTGTTTGTTTTTTTTATATCCCAATAGATCTCATGAGCAAAATGCTGATTTATAAGGGTTTCTTCCGTAAATGTGACAACCTGTCCGGTGTCACGTGACGTTGATTGAGTAATAATTTTAAAGAACGGAACCAAAGTCGGTAATTGGCAAATCACCTATTGACGTTTAAATTTTAAGTGTAAATTAATTTGGTTGGATTTGTTAAAGATTTAATTTACACTTAAAATTTAAACGTCAATTAACCTTAATTGACGTTTGTGCAACCCAGTCCAGAAATCAATTCTTTGACGCCCACCTGCCCGCCTGTACGCACCCGCCCACCCGCATCACCAAACCAAAGCCGAGTTCAACTTCTTTGCAACTCGGCTAAAAATTAGGCTAACTTCCCTCTAATCCATGAATCATAAGAAAGGTTATAACAAAATTATATAGGAGGTACTCACATGGATATTTACAAGGTGTTGTTTAGATGCACAATCTTGTGATGTAGATCGAAAAACATCTAACCCGCAGTCAAGTGACCTGAACCGGAAGGCAAATGTAGCACGAGAGTCAACTTTATTAGTGCCAAGTTTTATTTATTTTGAATTGATGTTGCATAATCAAAGTGTTTGTACATGTTACAGGTGTTCAGTCAAAGTTTCGGCGTACTGCATTTGATGTAGACATGGACAAGCCTAAAGTTATTCTGACAGTAGAAGCACATGATGATACGGTATTCAGTGCCATAGAGCAGACCTTATGTTCAGAACTAACTAATTGATTCTTTGATTTAATGAAGTTTTCAGTAGTTCAGTTCACCAGGAATATCTAATACGAGATTTTCGAGATAGGACCTCTTGTGTAATTGAAGTCATAAATAAGTGCCTGTTATACCAGTAAGCGTGAATGAGACTGAATTTCTAATTTTTGTCTCGTCTGCGACGAATGTCGCGAAGGCGAGACATAGCGACCATAGATTCCGTCGTCGTCGTCGGTGTCATCGGCGTCGGTGTCGTCGTCAACATTTGGTTAACCCAAATGTTAAACTTTTTTTGAACTTCAATAACTTTCTGAAATCTTGCTCAATAGCAGTGAATTTTTGACGCAATATTCAGTACAACTTCATTATTGAATCCCAAGTATATTTTTGAAAAAAAAAATTAATTCCAATTTTTCCGTATTTTGCCATTTGTTGGACTTAGTTTTTTTGAATAAATTTTTTTTGTTTCCACTATATCTCATTACCTACATGCCATGGACAGATGATGATTGGTAATTGGTTACTTCTTGAGTAGTAACCTACATCCATACCAGAATTATGTCACCTTGACCTATATTTTCCGCATCAATGAATTTGACTAAATTTTCTCTTTGGTCCATAATATCAACAAAGTTTAAACAAATTGGAAATTAGGAAATTTAATTTTGGCATAGAATTGTTGCATGTAGTCTATAGATAAGCAATAAACTTTCAGGATTTTATTCTGGTTCCATCTTTGGTAAATTTCCTGAAAATGTCAATGACTTAACAATTTTTGCATACAATCAAATATTTTAGCAATTTTTCATACCAGATATATTTCTGAAACTTAATAATAAAAAATGTGGTTCCAATTTCGGTAAATTTCCTGCAACTCTCAAAGACCAGCAGTTTTTTTGGAATTCGTGTTCGCAACCATGCTTTTTGGATCAATTTTAGTAAAAACATTTTTTTTTCAAAAGTTATATTTCAAAAACGTTTTATTCCAATTTTGGTAAATTTCCTGAAACCCTCAAAGACAAGCAATTTTTGGGAATTCTTGTAGGCAGCAATGCTTTTTGATTGAATTTTAGTATAAACAAAATTTTTCAATGTTTAGATTTCAAAAATTGTTATTCCAATTTTGGTAAATTTCCTGATACTCTCAAACTGAGTCAAAGACGAGCAATTTTTTGAAATTCTTTTTAGCAACCATGCTTTTTGGATGAATTTTTGTCAAAACTTATATTGCCAATGGTTAGATTTCAAACATTTTTGGTTCCAAATTTGGTAAATTTCCTGATACTCTCAAAGACCAGTTATTTCTTGGAATTTTTAGTAACAACATCTTAATAATAGGCCAAATTATAATGGAAGCGGAGTGAGCAGGCGAGACACCAGGTTCCGCGGAACCTTTACGAATTATTTATATTAAAAATGCAGACACACCTCCTGAAGTCCAAATTATTTATAACCTTGAAGTTTTAATCTATTTTTCGCCCATTTACACCGGTTTCAACATCTTTAATTGGTGAAAAACAATAAACATTGAGCACTACAAAATAGATTTTGTACGCTTAGATCAGTTTGAAATTACTAAGTGTTTCCAACTTGATGTAAATTAATATATCAGTAGTGTATCGGGTCACCTTAGAACACCTGTTCTCCCATAGAGTTAATGTTAAAATCCCTAAATTACCCCCGATTATGCAAATGAGGTAATTTACCACGTCCATTTTCCTTATATGACCATCCATGATCCCTACTTCCAAGCATCAAGAACGTAGAGCACCGTGAGCGCAGCGAAATGATGTGAGAGTGGTGTGACGATTGGGGTAGGGCAACCGGGTTCAGTATTCTAACCCAAACTTCTTTCTATTGTTTTATTCTATTTTGATGCCTTCTCTCGTGTTGCTTGAATCTCGTGTTGCTTGAATAATCTTTGCGAATAGAAGTTTTATTCTTTGTGTATGTCCTTTATCCCAACTTTATCACTCTGATATTTTTTTGTCCAGTACTTCAATCTTTTCTATGTATTTTCTGTACTTGTGTTTAACATATAACCTTAACCCAACCGTTGCATTGGTATCGATTTATTTTTTGTGATACCCTTTTACCCTCTGTCTTTTGTCTCAGTTATCTCCCTTTGTTTTGTCTACTCCCGAGTCCATGTTTTACCTTGTCCTAACGTTACCCCAGCTTTTGCACCTGTTTATTGTTTTACCACGTTCTGTCTCTTATTGATTTTTTTCTTTTATTTTTTCCTATATCTATATTATTTCTTTTCACAAGGCAATAAATAAAACACTAATTTGCATATTTTATTTTCCCCGTCATGAAGCAAGCATGGGTCGGAGAGCCATCCACATGATGCCTGTACAATTTAAAATCCATACGGCCTCGTGCTATAATCGTTCATGGCCACTCTTTTGTCAAATACGATTCTATAGTCTTTATCTTGATATACGGACAGTAGTTTCATATTATCACGTATGATCCGGAAATTATCGCTCATAGTCTTAACATCGTTTCTGTTGTTTATCACCACGTCTTTAATCGTATCGAAGTTGATGATCAGGGCGTTCTTGTAGTTCAGTGTTATCCCCTTCACTTTACATGCAGTTTCTGTTCCATCGTTGTCCGGTGCTGCTAATCTGTAGGCATAGTTTTTCGGTCCTCCAGTCAAGAACTCTGTAATTCTATTTCCAACTATCTCATCTGTTAGTTCTCCTAAGTAGTCTCCTAGTTGTGGTTTCCAATCTGTATGTTGGGAAGTAAATACAATGGAATCTGTATCTGCGTAGATTGTGCGGTTGTCCAGGTTCTCCAAATAACTGTACAGCTTTAGTCTTGCTTGGGCTGTAGTGTAGGCAGCAATGACCACGTTGGTCCGTCCCGAGTCTTCCACGAATTCTTCTTTGTATCGATATCTTCCACCAATCATCGTATCACTTACGAGATTAACACCGATAAGATTGATTTGATCACTAGTTATCAAATCGACATAGTCGCTTGGTTCGGAATAGAATTTTATTTGTGCCATATTGCATCTTTGACCGAATTTTCCCCAGAAGCTGTTTAACATCAATTTGGCTAAACCTCGTAACCCCGGGTTCTTTTTTATTTTATCGTAGTCTAACAATATCCCTTCTCTGTCGTAGTAATCTCTGATATAGTTATGTTTGTCTTCTTCAGTTCGACACCATTCTGGCCACCCACTAACTTCCTGCTTCATCTTCAGGAAAGTGTTGACGTATTCGGTGAAAAGTCCTCCTGTCTTGGTTGTTTGATCGTATTGTTCCGTATCAAAGTGCCAGACTTCATAGATTCTGTCTATCTGATATCCTTTCTCCAACGCTTTCTTTAGTTCATCGGTGACCCAGGTTCCTGCCAAAGCCCTTTCCTCATCTTTGTGTAGACACGGTGTTTGTTGACTGGACTCGGCACAGGCTTTACATAACGCAAACAATAATTTGTTGTTTATTTTTGCAGGGAGTACTGGGATGTGGAGCCCTCTCGGTGGGAGTACTTTGCATTTGATGAGTCCTTCGTATTGCTGTATATCTTGGAAATTCTCAGTGACGATGGTTGGGTGTCCCACGGGTATCCTGCCGGTCTTGTTGATGAAGGGGTACAGTGAAGTAACGTCATAGTAATCAATGTTTTCACCGTCCATTGCTTCTTTGTACATAGCAAACGCTTCTGTACGTCCTCCGTAAAAGGCATCTCTGGGTTCAATGGGTAAACAAATTCGAGGGAGTTTACAAAACTTTGTATGTGAGGATCCCTCTGTATTTCTCTATCGAAATCGCACTCCCATACACCGACGTAGGTATAGCCTTGGTCTTCTAGATATCTTTTCTTATCCAATGTACGCTGGTGTAATTCACACATCGTCATGCTGTTGACTGGATTGACGGTCGATGCACTATAACAACGTAAACATCCGTGCCAGAAACAACCGTTGTATTCAAAGACTTTATTGTCGTGGTATCCATCGACCTTGTATGCACCGATTTCCTTCACCCCGCCATTACGAGCGTGCTGTATCCGAATACCGTGCACTTCAGATAGATGATGTAGCCATTTCATTGCTTTAATGGAGTGTTTCCCTTTGGGTCGGTAGCCGAGGGCGGGTATGATGCCTATAGTGTCCGGTTTCAAAAACAAAGTGCGAAACACCAAGTTACAAGCCGATGCTATCGTAATGCATTGTTGGAATGGATCGATTCCTCCGTGTCCGTCGGTGGATGTCATCTCCATGAATAATTTTCTGAACTTGAGACAGGCTTTTCTCAGTATGTCCACATCGGAACGGCAATAACTCAACAGTTCTTGGTGTAAGTCGAACTTGGACTTCCAGTGTGCGTTGTACCATTCGAAGAAGGCGCTTCTCTCCTCGAGTTTCATTTTTTCTGGTTGGTAATACTTGACATCTGGTAGGTAGTTGAGTATCACGGATTGATTTTCTTTATTAGTGTTGAATAGGTGAGGAAAGTATCCCTTCTTGAGCTCATTCAAGCCAAACATTTTTGGTAGTTTGGATAATGCCATCGGTAAAAAGTTCATTGAGTCAATCATTCTGATGTTGCAATCAGGTATGGTGATGGCCATATTCTTCGTTCCATTAGGAATCACATCTGGTAATATTCCTTCGATATACAAGTAGTTTAGGATAGAGTAACTGTCGTATCCTTTAAAGTTGTGGCATAGGACGGTAGTTCCGTTGTTTTTTCCGGAGAATAGCCATTGGCAGAAGTGTTCGATGGTTTCAGGTCCTTTAAATACTAGTTCGTTTTTCCCACATTCTGCACAGGACGTGTGTTCATCGATTCTGTTATTCATGCACTTCAAACAAACTTTGTGTACCACACAGAGATTCGGCTGGTGTTCGTAGGAGCCACATTTGAATTGTTTACAGTTTGAACATTTACCGGTTTCGTCTGGATTGTATCCTTGATCGCACTGTACAAGGTCATCCTGGGTACATTCGAAATCGAAGAAAATATAAGTCTGTTTCTTTTGTCCATCCTTGATATTAGCGGGTAGCATGTAGCACTGATGTCCCGATGGGTAGAAATCTTAACAGGTTTTGCAGTAGACGTTTCCACATATATGATCTCCATATCTTTTGTTCACGGTTTGTCCACAGGTTGAGCATTTGTAGTATGTAGTGCAGGTAGATTTTCCCGCTGACGTCATCTGTTGGTGAGATCGAAACATGTTAACCCTTTAAAATACCGTCCACAGTCGGTACAAAGTATCCAATCATCTTCGCTCTCGGTGTGAATCTTACGACAATAATGGCATACGTTATTGCATGAATGCTGCTCTTTATGGTCGTATCCTTTATTACATTTTCCACAGTAATAGACACGTGGCAGGAAACCTGGCATACTGGTTATAACATCATAGTGGTTGTCAAGGTAAAACAGGTAAATCTTCTTTTCGGCTTCGGGTCCTTTGTATATAACAGTGTGGAATTGCTCTTTGGATACGACATGAATCTGATACTCCGGTTGAACTGCTTGGAATCGTTTGATGTCTTCGATACCACATTGTTGTAAAGGTACTCCCGCTTTAGCATGTAACTCTACAGCCAACTCTTCCTGGATGCGGCGACCTTGTCTTATAGTGTCCCATTTTTCGTGTCCGTCAATTTTAGCTTTAGCTGTAACGATCGCTCTAGCACAACACAGATGGTTTTTATTTTTAATCTGAATGATGGAAGTTTTACTTCCCAGGAACCTTTTGATATCGACGTAGTCGGTTTTCTTTCTTCCGCTACCCGTTTGCATACTGATGTGTGTGACTTCCATTTCCACATCTTCGGTTAATATAAAGTTCTCATTGGATTTCACAACGCGTTCTATTTCGTCCAATAATAAATTACTGGACAGTTGGTCCACCCTCATGAACGACAGGGCAATGGGGAAGTCCAGAACGGGTGCTTGCAGTGTAATCTGAACTAAGTCCTCTGGCTTTGTAAAAGCGGTCACTTTCTTCAAGATAGCGTCGAAAAGCTCGTGCAGCGTTTGTAGTACTTGTTGAAGGCTCTGGACGTTGATCTCTTTGAACTGGATTTGGTACTGGGTAGGCATGGTTTGAAATCTTGGTGCACTTTTTCGACCTTTGATCTTTAAGTCGAACATATCTTCAGGCTTTTAGGGTCCTCCTACTTGATGTCTTTCCCGAGTGTGACGCTCTAAAGCAGATGGTCGGCAGAACGTGGCATGACATTCCATACATTGGTATCTGGGCTTGTCGTGGTTTTTCAGATGTGCTTCCAAGTTAGCTTTTCTGGTAAACCGCTTAGGGCAAGTAGTACAGGCAAAGGTTATATGGTCTCTAAACATTCTGTAGTGACTCAACAATTCTCTTCTGCTGTGAAAGGACTGGTGACAATATCCGCATGAATGCAACTGCAAAAGATAAGACATTATATGTATTATTGATTTAATTCTATTTAATTATTTATTATTTATTTCTATTTAATTTTGTATTATTGATTACTTATTTGTTCTCATTTAATAACTTCATCGATCAGTTTAAGGATATAAAAACTTCATATTCGGCTTTATTGTAATTTCTTTTAAGTTCACTTACCTTTGTTCTGTATATTTTCGCTGGGAGCGTCTGTTCAATTCGACTGTTAGTTGCAGAATGAGAAAGTTGCTCGATGCGTCTGATTTTTATACAGGTAGACGCGTTGTGACGACGGTTCTCATTGGTCGGTTATTTTTATTACGGGCTTTGTGATTGGTTGATTATTCTGTGTTCTGATTGGCTGGATTTATCACAAAGTCGGCGTCTGATTGGTTGAATTCCTGCAATTTGATTGGTCGGTTCATTTCTCTATTTTTACGTTTCTATGAATAGATCGAATATTCCAGAAGATGATGCAATCGATCGATGGTATTAATTTAAAAGTGTGCGGATCGATGATTGTATTGAATCATACTGACGCGATATAATAGGAGTGTTTTAATTACTCTATGCTTCGCATATTTTATGAATTGAATTAATAAGATTTTATTATGTGTTAGATGTATTGATTTTCTAACGATGTTCATAAATTCTCAACAACGTACAACACAATTGACGCATTTGTCGCTCATTTTACTTTCATCTCCCACAATTTACCCTTTTTTCTTTTATTTTTGAACTCCTATAACCTGTATATGGACTCCTCCTCTGACTGCTTAACTCCTGTATCCTCTCTATGGACTCCTCCTCTAACTCTTAAAGTCCTATTTCCTCTCAAATACTAGGTTTTTCAACTCCCAAATATTCATATTTGACTCCCATTTTTTCCAAGATTCTTAATTCATTGTAATAACAACTCTCTATGTTTTTTAAAAATAACACTTCTATATGATTTGTTGATACTTTAACATGTTCTGTTTTTTCTGTTTTGCTCATTTGTTCATATTTTTTTCAAGATTTGTTTATTTTGTTTTGCAATTTTTCAAATTTAACACACACGTTTTGTTTATTTTCGTGTTCGTTAAACAATTTTATAACTATTTTGTATTTTGTTTTGCACATTTTGTACGTATTTTTTAATTCAACTTTCATTATGTTAAACTTTTATCACATCTGTTTTCTTATTTTTTAGTTTTTGTGATGACATGTTGTTTGTGTATAACGTTTTTGTACAAATTTTTGTTTCAGCTAAGGTTTTTGTAATATTTCTTTTAAAGTTTTAGTCAAAAATGGTGTACATTTTGTTTGACTTGTGTTTTTTGCATAACTTTTCTAGTTTTATTGTTAATTCTTGTAAAAATTTTCTCTTTTATTTGTGTTTTTTACGTTAAAATTTCACATTTTCCTAAGATTTTCGTGGTTTTTCGGTGAATTGAGTGGTGGTGGTGATGATTGCCTGGTTTCAGTGGTGGTGATTGCTGCTGCTGCTGCTGCAGGGTAGTGTGGGAATATTGCTGCTGCTGCTGCTGGGTAGTGTGTGAATATTGCTGTTGCTGGGCAGTTTGGGATATTGCTGCTGCTGCTGGATGGTTTTGGATATTGCTACTGTTCTTGGGTTTATTTTACTTTTCCTAAAATTATGGCTGGGAAGGGTTTAATCACATATGAATCGAGGGCAAATAAGAATAACAAAGTCATTATCAATTTCATGGTTTATTTTCTCCGTCATGAGACAGACACGGGTCGGAGATCCACGTGCAGTCTTTACATTGTATCAGGAGTAAAAGTCCATTCAACTGGATGTTGAATTTTTCTGCATATTCTTGGTTCGGGATTTGTATTGTTTCAATGGATCTGTTCATTGGTTCGCTGGGTTCTATCTTCAATGTGATAGTAAAACCATTCATGGTGTTCGGTTGGGCTGGAGCGTCTTCTCTACTTTGATGTTTGGTACGTTGATGACGTAATAACACATCCTTTCTACTGCATATTTGTCCACATTCTTCACAACGAAACTTGCTGGGCTTGATTCTATGTGTATTCATGTGTTGTTGGAGATTATCTCGTCGACTAAAGGTTTGATGGCATATTAAGCAATTTCGTCTCAGTGGCTCACTTCTCTCAGTCATACAATAAGGGGCAGTTCTGGACATCGTATTGAGTCTTGCTGTTTTCATTCGTCTCAGTAGTTGACTTCTCTCAGTCTGACAATAAGGGGCAGTTTTGGACATCTTGTAGAGTCTTGCTGTTTTCATTGAGTGCCTCTGTTTAGTTCCTGGAACTTCGTTACGTAATACTCTGTAGGTGAAGTCTTTAAACGTCTGTTCAGTTCGAATGTTAGAAGCAGAATGGGAAATTTATTGACCACATCTTGTTATATAGGCGGTTCGGGTTGATTGACCCCCGTCAAAATTTAGGGACCCCCTAACAGCCATACGATAAGAGATGGGACTTCGTTAATATGACCTTTGAATTTAGAATGACAAAGATACCCAGAAAACATATATCACACATCTATTGAAGTGTATTTTGAAAAATGCACCAAATTACCCCCTTGTCAAAATTTTGGACCTCTTTTACACCAATACTATTAGAGATACGACCTCACACATGTGACCATTCGATTTAGATGGTCAAAGTTACCCCGAATACATATATAACATCAATATAGTACTTGACTAAGGAAAATTTGTATTTTGGGCCTTTCCCGAAATTTTGGACCCCTCACAACACCCCAAATATTAAAGATAGGACTTAATATGACACGTCTATAGTACTTAACTTATGAAAAAAATGCATTTTGGACCGTACCCGAAATTTTGGACCCCTCATAGCACCCAAAATATTAGAGATAGAGCTTAATACATGTCATTATTCGATTTAGAAGCACAAAGTTACCCCGAAAACATACATGACACGTCTATAGTACTCGACTTAGAAAAAATCGTATTTTGGGCCATTCCCGAATTTTCGGGTACCCCTCTCTCCCAAACGGTACAAGATAGAGACATTAAACCTACACCAATCGCTGTAGCAGCTTGAAATTACCCCGGATTGATATATACATTGTACGGAAAACAAACGATAACTCTGGAAATCGAGAAAAACTAGAGTAGAATATGTCATCGTTCACCCCCCTTTTTTTCGCAGTAAAAAGAAAGTTATAAACACTTCCGTTGACGTCATCCTACCGGTTGACGTCATTTCCGGCGACGTCACACTTCCGGTCACGTGACTTCCGGATGACGTCATTTCCTTAATCCACGACAAATACCACTGGAACGGTGCCCATATACTACTCTAGTTTTTCTCGATTTCAAGAGTTATCGTTCGTTTCCCGTACAATGTATATATCAATCCGGGGTAATTTCAAGCTGCTACAGCGATTGGTGTAGGTTTAATGTCTCTATCTTGGTGTAGGTTTAATGTCTCTATCTTGTACCGTTTGGGAGATTCTAATAGTATCTCTAATAGTATTGGTGTAAAAGGGGTCCAAAATTTTGACAAGGGGGTAATTTGGTGCATTTTACAAAATACACTTCAATAGATGTGTGATATATGTTTTCTGGGTATCTTTGTCATTCTAAACTCAATAGTCATATTAACGAAGTCCCATCTCTTATCGTATGGCTGTTAGGGGGTCCCTAAATTTTGACAGGGGTCGATCAACCCGGACCGCCCATATAATAACATGTGGTCAATAAATTTCCCACCTTGCTTCTAACATTCGAACTGAACAGACGTGTAAAGACTTCACCTACAGAGTATTACGTAACGAAGTTCCAGGAACTAAACAGAGGCACTCAGCAAGACTCTACAAGATGTCCAGAACTGCCCCTTATTGTCAGACTGAGAGAAGTCAACTACTGAGACGAATGAAAACAGCAAGACTCAATACGATGTCCAGAACTGCCCCTTATTGTATGACTGAAAGAAGTGAGCCACTGAGACGAAATTGCGGAATATGCCATCAAACCTTTAGTCGACGAGATAATGAATACACATAGAATCAAGCCCAGCAAGTTTCGTTGTGAAGAATGTGGACAAATATGCAGTAGAAAGGATGTGTTATTACGTCATCAACGTACCAAACATCAAAGTAGAGAAGACGCTCCAGCCAAACCGAACACCATGAATGGTTTTACTATCACATTGAAGATAGAACCCAACGAACCAATGAACAGCTCCATTGAAACAATACAAATCCCGAACCAAGAATATGCAGAAGAATTCAACATCCAGTTGAATGGACTTTAACTCCTGATACAATGTAAAGACTGCACGTGGATCTCCGACCCGTGTCTGTCTCATGACGGAGAAAATAAACCATGAAATTGATAATGACTTTGTTATTCTTATTTGCCCTCGATTCATATGTGATTAAACCCTTCCCAGCCATAATTCTAGGAAAAGTAAAATAAACCCAAGAACAGTAGCAATATCCAAAACCACCCAGCAGCAGCAGCAGCAGCAATATCCCAAACCGCCCAGCAGCAGCAGCAATATTCCCACACTACCCAGCAGCAGCAGCAGCAATATTCCCACACTACCCAGCAGCAGCAGCAGCAATCACCACCACTGAAACCAAGCAATCATCACCACCACCACTCACTTCACCGAAAAAGCACGAAAATATCAGGAAAATGTGAAATTTTAACGTAAAAAACACAAATAAAAGAGAAAAATTGTATTAGAATTTACAATAAAACTAGAAAAGTTATGCAAAAAACACAAAGTCAAACAAAATGTACACCATTTTTGACTAAAACTTTGAAAGAAATATTACAAAAACCTTAGCTGAAACAAAAAATTGTACAAAAACGTTAAACACAAACAACATGTCATCATAAAAACTCAAAAATAAGAAAACAGATGTGATAAAAGTTAAACATAATGAAAGTTGAATTAAAAAATACGTACAAAATGTGCAAAACAAAATACAAAATAGTTATAAAATTGTTTAACGAACACGAAAATAAACAAAACGTGTGTGTTAAATTTGAAAAATTGCAAAACAAAATAAACAAATCTTGAAAAAATATGAACAAATTAGCAAAAAAGAAAAAAAAACCAAAACATGTTAAAGTATCAACAAATCATAAAGAAGTGTTATTTTTAATAAACATAGAGAACACGAAAATAAACAAAACGTGTGTGTTAAATTTGAAAAATTGCAAAACAAAAATAAACAAATCTTGAAAAAATATGAATAAATTGGCAAAACAGAAAAAACAAAACATGTTAAAGTATCAACAAATCATATAGAAGTGTTATTTTTAAAAAACATAGAGAGTTGTTATTACAATGAATTAAGAATCTTGGAAAAAATTGGAGTCAAATATGAATATTTGGGAGTTGAAAAATGAATATTTATAAGAAAAACCTAGTATTTGAGAGGAAATAGGACTTTAAGAGTTAGAGGAGGAGTCCATAGAGAGGATACAGGAGTTAAGCAGTCAGAGGAGGAGTCCATATACAGGTTATAGGAGTTCAAAAGTGAAAAAAAGGGTAAATTGTGGGAGATGAAAGAAAAATGAGCGACAAATGCGTAAATTGTGTAAATTGGACGTTGTTGAGAATTTATGAACATCGTTAGAAAATCAATACATCTAACACATAATAAAATCTTATTAATTCAATTCATAAAATATGCGAAGCATAAAGTAATTAAAACACTCCTATTATATTACGTCAGTGTGATTCAATAGAATCATCGATCCGCACACTTTTAAATTAATACCATCGATCGATTGCATCATCTTCTGGAATATTCGATCTCTTCATAGAAACGTAACAATAGGGAAATGAACCGACCAATCAAATTGCAGGGAATTCAACCAATCAGACGCCGACTTTGTGATAAATCCAGCCAATCAGAACACAGAATAATCAACCAATCACAAAGCCCGTAACAAAAATAACCGACCAATGAGAACCGTCGTTACAACGCGTCTACCTGTATAAAAATCAGACGCATCGAGCAACTTTCTCATTCTGCAACTAACAGTCGAATTGAACACACGCTCCCAGCGAAAATATACAGAACAAAGGTAAGTGAACTTAAAAGAAATTACAATAAAGCCGAATATGAAGTTTTTATATACTTAAACTGATCGATGAAGTTATTAAATGAGAACAAATAAGTAATCAATAATACAAAATTAAATAGAAATAAATAATAAATGATTAAATAGAATTAAATCAATAATACATATTGTGTATTATCTTTTGCAGATGCATTCATGCGGATATTGTCACCTGTCCTTTCACAGCAGAAGAAAATTGTTGAGTCACTACAGAATGTTTAGAGACCATATGACATTTGCCTGGACTATTTGCCCTAAGCGGTTTACCAGAAAAGCTAACTTGGAAGCACATCTGGAAAACCACGACAAGCCCAGATACCAACGTATGGAATGCAAGGCCACATTTTGCCGACCATCTGCTTTAGAGCGTCACACTCGGGACAGACATCAAGTAGGAGGAGCTAGTACTAAACCTAAAAAGCCTGAAGATATGTTCGAGTTAAAGATCAAAGGTCCAAAAAGTGCACCAAGATTTCAAACCACGGCTACCCAGTACCAAATCCAGTTCAAAGAGATCAACGTCCAGAGCCTTCAACAAGTACTACAAACGCTGCACGAGCTTTTCGACGCTATCTTGAAGAAAGTGACCGCTTTTACAAAGCCAGAGGACTTAGTTCAGATTACACTGCAAGCACCCGATCTGGACTTCCCCATTGCCAAGCCGTTCATGAGGGTGGACCAACTGTCCAGTAATTTATTATTGGACGAAATAGAACGCGTTGTGGAATCAAATGAGAAATTTATATTAACCGAAGATGTGGAAATGGAAGTCACACATCAGTATGCAAACGGGTAGCGGAAGAAAGAAAACCGATTACGTCGATATCAAAAGGTTCCTGGGGAGTAAAACTTCCATCATTCAGATTAGAAATAAAGACCATCTGTGTTGTGCTAGAGCGATCGTTACAGCTAAAGCTAAAATTGATGGACACAAAAAATGGAACACTATAAGACAAGGTGAAGAGTTGGCAGTAGAGTTACATGCTAAAGCGGAAGTACCTTTACAACAATGCGGTATCGAAGAGATCAAACGATTCCAAGCAGTTCTACCGGAGTATCAGATTCATGTCGTATCCAAAGAGCAATTCCACACTGTTATATACAAAGGACCCGGAGCCAAGAAGAAGATTTACCTGTTTTACCATGACAACCACTATGATGTTATAACCAGTATGCCAGGTCCTGTCACGTGTCTATTACTGTTCCGATTGTAACAAAGGATACAATACTAAAGAAGAACACGCTTGCAATAACGTATGCCATTATTGTCGTAAGATTCACACCGAGAGCGAAGATGATTGAATACTTTGTACCGACTGTGGACGGTATTTTAAAGGGTTAACATGTTTCGATCTTCACCAACAGATGACGTCAGCGGGAAACTCTACCTGCACTACATACTACAAATGCTCAACCTGTGGACAAACCGTGAACAAAACTTCTGCCAATGGCTATTCTCCGGAAAAAACGATTTCGAATGGAACGAAAAATATGGACGTAACCATACCTGATTGCAACATCAGAATTATTGACTCAATGAACTTTTTACCGATGGCATTATCCAAACTACCAAAAATGTTTGGCTTGAATGAGTTCAAGAAGGGATACTTTCCTCACCTATTCAACACTAAAGAAAATCAATCCGTGATACTCAACCGCCTACCAGATATCAAGTATTACCAACCAGAAAAAATGAAACTCGAGGAGAGAAGCGCCTTCTTCGAATGGTACAACGCACACTGGAAGTCCATGTTCGACTTACACCAAGAACTGTTGAGTTATTGCCGTTCCGATGTGGACATACTGAGAAAAGCCTGTCTCAAGTTCAGAGAATTATTCATGGAGATGACATCCACCGACGGACACAGAGGAATCGATCCATTCCAACGATGCATTACGATGGCATCGGCTTGTAACTTGGTGTTTCGCACTTTGTTTTTAAAACCGGACACTATAGGCATCATACCCGCCCTCGGCTACCGACCCCAAGAGAAACACTCCATTAAAGCAATGAAATGGCTACATCATCTATCTGAAGTGCACGGTATTCGGATACAGCACGCTCGTAATGGCGGAGAGAAGGAAGGTCGATGGATACCACGACAATAAAGTCTTTGAATACAACGGTTGTTTCTGGCACGGATGTTTACGTTGTTATAGTGCATCGACCGTCAATCCAGTCAACGGCATGACAATGTGTGAATTACACCAGCTAACATTGGATAAGAAAAAATATCTAGAAGACCAAGGCTATACCTACGTCGGTGTATAGGAGTGCGATTTCGATAGAGAAATACAGAGGGATCCTCACATACAAAGTTTTGTAAACTCCCTCGAATTTGTTTACCCATTGGAACCCAGAGATGCCTTTTATGGAGGACGTACAGAAGCGTTTGCTATGTACAAACAAGCAATGGACGGTGAAAACATTGATTACTATGACGTTACTTCACTGTACCCCTTCATCAACAAGACCGGCAAGATACCCGTGGGACACCCAACCATCGTCACTGATAATTTCCAAGATATACAGCAATACGAAGGACTCATCAAATGCAAAGTACTCCCACCGAGAGGGCTCCACATCCCAGTACTCCCTGCAAAAATAAACAACAAATTATTGTTTGCGTTATGTAAAGCCTGTGCCGAGTCCAGTCAACAAACACCGTGTCTACACAGGGATGAGGAAAGGGCTTTGACAGGAACCTGGGTCACCGATGAACTAAAGAAAACGTTGGAGAAAGGATATCAGATAGACAGAATCTATGAAGTCTGGCACTTTGATACGGAACAATACGATCAAACGACCAAGACACAACATGAGGCAGGAGGACTTTTCACCGAATACGTCAACACTTTCCTGAAGATGAAGCAGGAAGCTAGTGGGTGGCCAGAATGGTGTCGAACTGAAGAAGACAAACATAA
The DNA here is from genome assembly GCA_002080025.1 of Modiolus philippinarum. Classification (NCBI taxonomy): domain Eukaryota; kingdom Metazoa; phylum Mollusca; class Bivalvia; order Mytilida; family Modiolidae; genus Modiolus; species Modiolus philippinarum. The sequence goes on along the minus strand of MJUU01064440.1, from coordinate 74,421 downwards.
CTATATCAGAGATTACTACGACAGAGAAGGGATATTGTTAGACTTCGATAAAATAAAAAAGAACCCGGGGTTACGAGGTTTAGCCAAATTTATGTTAAACAGCTTCTGGGGAAAATTCGGTCAAAGATGCAATATGGCACAAATACAATACTATTCCGAACCAAGCGACTATGTCGATTTGATAACTAGTGATCAAATCAATCTTATCGGTGTTAATCTCGTAAGTGATACGATGATTGGTGAAGATATCGATACAAAGAAGAATTCTTGGAAGACTCGGGACGGACCAACGTGGTCATTGCTGCCTACACTACAGCCCAAGCAAGATTAAAGCTGTACAGTTATTTGGAGAACATGGACAACCGCACAATCTACGCAGATACAGATTACATTGTATTTACTTCCCAATATACAGATTGGAAACCACAACTAGGAGACTAATTAGGAGAACTAACAGATGAGATAGTTGGAAATAGAATTACAGAGTTCGTGACTGGAGAACCGAAAACTATGCCTACAGATTAGCAGCACCGGACAACGATGGAACAGAAACTGCATGTAAAGTGAAGGGGATAACACTGAACTACAAGAACGCCCTGATCATCAACTTCGATACGATTAAAGACATGGTGATAAACAACAGAAACGATGTGAAGACTATGAGCGATAATTTCCGGATCATACGAGATAATATGAAACTACTGTCCGTATATCAAGATAAAGACTATAGAATCGTATTTGACAAAAGAGTGGCCATGGACGATTATAGCACGAGGCCGTATGGATTATAAATTGTACAGGCATCATGTGGATGACTCTCCGACTCATGCTTGCTTCATGACGGGGAAAATAAAATATGAAAATTAGTGTTTTATTTATTGCCTTATGAAAAGAAATAATATAGATATGGGAAACAATAAAAGAAAAAAAATCAATAATAGAGAGAACGTGGTAAAACAATAAACAGGTGAAAAAGCTGGGGTAACGTTAGGACAAGGTAAAACATGGACTCGGGAGTAGACAAAACAAAGGGAGATAACTGAGACAAAAGACAGAGGGTAAAAGGGTATCACAAAAAATAAATCGATACCAATGCAACGGTTGGGTTAAGGTTATGTGTTAAACACAAGTACAGAAAATACATAGAATAGATTGAAGTACTGGACAAAAAATATCACAGTGATAAAGTTGGGATAAAGGACATACACAAAGAATAAAACTTCTATTCGCAATGGTTATTCGAGCAACAAGAGAGAAGGCATCAAAATAGAATAAAACAATAGAAAGAGGTTTGGGTTAGAATACTGAACCCGGTTGCCCCATCCCAATCGTCACACCACTCTCACACCATTTCGATGCGCTCACGGTGCTCTACGTTCTTGACGCTTGGAAGTAGGGATCATGGATGACCATATAAGGAAAATGGGCGTGGTTAATTACCTCATTTGCATAATCGGGGGTAATTTAGGTAGCTCTATGGGAGAACAGGTGTTCTAAGGTGACCCGATACACTACTTATATCGATTGTTTGTATAATTAAAAAACTTTACTGATGACAAACAAAATTCCGAAAGCCATGTTATCGATTGTCGATGTATAGCAATTCTAAAATGAACCTCTATATTTGGCAAATACATTAGGGACCGTCCATTTAACCTGAAAAAAAGGGGGCTACTACGGTTTTTTTCGAAAAAAAAAATTCTGAAGCTGATTTTATGTGAAAAAAAAAATTTGAATGCAAAAATGATGAAAAAATGTTCTGAACGGGGCTTTCTGTCCAAGAAAAATAATGCTTATTTAAAAAAAAATTGATTATACTAGTTAATACAACTAATAAATTTTTTCGCGCGAAGCTCGAAAAAAATTTCCTGTCGAGAGAAAAAACCATAAACCCCCCTTCAAGTTAAATGGTCGGTGCCTTACCTGATGCGTATTAAAAGATAACCTTGTGAATATATTTGACATCTACGGCATAGAGAAAGTGGTGTTTACAAGAAAACAGTCCATAACATACTTTCCGTGTGTAGGAAATTCTATCTCGACTGTTTGTTGATCAGATTTGTATTGATAGTTCATCAGACGACATACCCCTATTAAAATACTGAGTGACTGTTTTAACATCCTTAAGCATTGATGATGGATGATGGAAACAATCACCTCTCTTACATCTCAGAGTATCTTAACTTCATAAAAATTCATAAAAGCAGTTTCAGTTTCATTTCAGGTTCGATCAGATGCACCACAACATCATCTTCCAAGCTTCTTACTACCTTGTTTACCGCAGGTAGAATTTGCCCGAGCAGTTACCATTATAAAAAATATTCCTCGAAAGAATTCCCAAGATCTCGATGCGGAATTCTGGAGGAACGCTAGAAATTAACATTCCGTAAAATCTATAGTCGCAATCTCGAGTTTGATGACCAATACTATATAACAATTGATACGGTCTTTATCACGGCCAGTATAAAGTGAGTTCGTTAGGGTGATCTTGATGTGTTACGCCGTGATAAAGTCCGTATAAAAAATGTCATATACTTCTTTTATCCGTAATTAACGAAATTATCAATAAAACTGTATAATAAGTTGAAATAAATAAGCTGAAATTTGTATTTTAGCACAGTTAATTTTTTGTTTAATGCAATGATTTTTATGGATTCTTCATTCAACGTATTCGGTTCGCGTATGAACACGACAAATAGTACAAAACATGACGTCAGCATAGTAACCCGCACGTGACGCCTTCACGGTGATCCAATAATTTCGTGATAATGTCCAATTCGGTGATAGTGAGATTAAAAGTCTCTGTAGATCTAAGGAAATTCATACAAATTACCGATAAGATAGCATACACTAACCCTGTCGAAACACCTGGTATCACATCCTTACAGAGTTCATGTGAACGTGTCAATTTAGTTTCTCATTGTTGTTTCTGCTGAATGGGGACATTGAAGAATAAATAAAAAAACATGATGCAAAGTTTTTGAAGCAAATAGACAAAGCAGGTACATATGATTTTGAAACTCGAATTTCGGTTATATACGCTTCCTTGTTCTATAACAGCTATCCCCAACCAGTCTCTCCCATGGTCAAAGCATTTTAATTTTGGGTTTTTCTACTCCTTATACAACTCTGCAACATGATTAAGTGAAAACCGCAATTTCTGATGTAATACATCAATATTGCTACGCAAAAAAGGAAAAATGCAGATATATCTTTTCGGAAGAAGTAAAACACTAAGTCATACAAGAAGCATGGGTATGACGTTATCAAGATGTTTAAAAAGAATTTTGTCAAATTTGGAGGACGCGTTTCAACAGGCATAAGGGATTCCAATGGAAACTTCTTGTACCGCATTTAGCTGAGCTTATACTTTACTGGTATAAGGCTAAGTACTAATAGTATTTCTCTTTTACAAGAACTAACACTGAAAAAAAAAACAAAAGCATTTCGCCCAGTCCTTCAATTTCAGCTTCTCTTTATAATCCAAAATTGCAGAAATTGTAAGACATCGTTTAATAGATAGATTGACACATACCGCATTTAATATTGCACTGGACTTTTCTTTTACAGTGTGATGAGGTGTCACATGTGAAGCAGGTTATGCTTACCCTTCCGGAACACTTGATGACAGTGAGGGTTCACACTATTATTGCTTTTGTTTTCTGTGTTGTCTGGTATAGCACGCTGTCATATTTTAGTGTTGTCGTTGTCGATTATTTTTGTTCTACAGTTATCTGAATACTAAAGGGTTTAACAATTTTTATCGCGGTAATGTTTGATTATCAGAGAAGTAACATGTACAATGATTTTCATTGGTTTTGACTAAGGGTTAGAAAATGACATTAAATAAACATCTACCTAACACATCATTCAACACCAAATGTTTTACTTGGTGTGTGACGGGTTTCATATGTGGAGCAGGTAATTCTTACCGCTTACCTTTCCTGAGCACCTGGTGACACTCCCGTGTTTTAGGGGGTCACGCTGTTAGTGCTTTTTTTGTAGCACTTGTATTATGTTCTTTTTGTTTTGGTCTTCGTCAATCACGTTCTCTGTCCGTGTGTGACATTGTCATGTATTCTGTATTAAATTTTATGATTCCTGCTTTAGTATTCATTTGGAAAATTTTCTTTCCCAGTCAGTTTGAAATCAAAGAGACTTTCGTTGCACACACTTAAGCCAAGAACTTCAATCTTTTGTTGTACATTAACGAAGACAGACGTGTTGAATCTAAGCTTTGTGACAAATCCGATGATTTTAACTCCCAATTGTAAATTTTCCTTTCAAAGTAAAAGTTGATCACATCTCTAGTGCAAGGAGTGAACATTTCACAGTTGATTCATTACTATCCAGCATGACGTTAATATATAGTGATTTTTTATAGAACAAAATCACTGTCCCTAAAGCTGCTGTGTCAGATGTTTGCTTTCCCTTTGTTACTTTCGTCCCTAAAGAAACAATGACGTCATTAAAAGATATGACTTGTTGATTTGCTGAAAGAAAACTGACATTTTCAGCTCGACTTCACTGATTTGACATAACCGGTTTTGACTTAAGCCTGCATGAATTAACTGACAGTTGCAGTATATGGAACAAGCTTACTCGTCCAGAGCACATTATTTCACTTTCGATCCTTCTAGGAGTTCAAATATAAGTGCCTAAGTGTTGAATTCGGATTCTATATTTCGTGATTTTGTGACTGTCTCGTGTCTTTGCATTTCTCTATTATCAATTTTTCATGTTTTCATGATTATGCAGTCCGTCCGTATGTACATACGTATGTATGGTGAATAAAAGGATATGGAGTTAATGCACATGAGACAAAGTCTCTACAAATACATGGTAAAACAAGCAAAGGAACAACGCTTTTATTGTTGTTCTTCATCTTGAAGTCACCATGAGGCCTTCATCAATGAGCTTTGCTCATACCTCATAGTAAGTTCAAGACGACCCCTAGCACCGGTTTAAGCGGAATGTACGTATGTGTGTAGTGCTCCCCAATAGCTCTGGAACTAAAAGAGGCAGAAATTTGAAACTTGGCACAATACTAGAGTTTGAACTGCACTAGCGCGCTAGGGGTTCGGAGTTTTTGTCAATCGCCCTAGGGGCAAATTTTGTGCGAAAACGAATTTTCGCGATATCCAATAATCGAAGAAATCTCCAAGGCTATTTGGGTTAGAAAGTTGAAACCCGGGAATCGACTCACATATTATGTGGCAACTTCACAGAGGCCGTCAGAATTTTCTTATGACCCCTAAAAGCATTGCTACTAGGAGCCATAAACGAAAAAAAAAAACGATTCAGCTAGAACTCCTCTACACCTTAAGTTGCAGAAACCTGGTTCTAAGGATATAAGTAACACTATAAAAGTTGTCTGTGCCGAAGGTTTCGGAATTTGGAAATTTGCCCTCACGGCGAAATTATGAGCGAAATTTTATTTCGAGTTAACCAGTAATATGCGAAATCTTTTGAAGTATTTATGTTTGGAAGCTGAAACTTTCTATATGAGTTCCATTATCTTTATCTAATTTGCAAATGATAGCGGACATTTGGTATGACCCTTGGGGGCATGTCCTTAAAGGACCAAAAAAACTTAAAACAATAAATAAGTACTCAGCATATGATTGAAACTGTATGAATAATTTTCATTTTGTGGTTTACATTTTCATGGGGAATTACTTTAATTGCTTTTGGAATCCAAGATAAGAATTTATAACTTTGGATTCGGTGCCAAATTTGTTAAATTTCCTGAAAATATCAAAGACCAATAATTTTTAAAATTCTAATATGAAGTCATATAATTACGCAACTCGCTAATATCATCAGCTAGTATCTTATATTAGTAAATTTCCTGAAACTCTCAAAGACCAATTACTTTTTGGAATTTTACCTAGCAACCATATCTTTTTGGTGCCTTATTTTATCAGTGATCATTTTCTGAAAGTCTTAAAGACCTGTTATTTTTGGAATTATACCTAGCAGCCATATTTTTTCCATTCCTAACAGTAATGACGATCAATTTCAAAAGTAAAATTGCAAAAAAACTTTGATTCTAATTTTGGTAAATTTCCTGAAACTCTCAAAGTCCTGTTATTTTTTGGAATTCTACCGAGCAACAACATCTTTTTCAATACCTAACAATAATGATGATAATCTTCAATAGTCAGATTGCAAAAAACTTTGCACCATATCTTTTTCAATTCCTATCAGTAATGATGATCATTTTCATGATCACTAGGAAGTGGGCAAAGAAAGAGAAAGAGGACGTTCAGACATTGTCCGACTGGATCGGGTCGATAAAGTCATTAATTGTAAATCGCATCCGGCGCCAAAAAACAGCTATGAAATCCAGAAATCCTAGTATATTTGAAGATCCCCGTGTAGTAAGAACTCTGTCCAACCTCAATCAAAAGTACGTCATTGTCCCTGCAGACAAAGCTTCTAACAACATACTGTTTGTGTGAAAGAAACACTATCTGGACTGCCTTGTGAAGGAGATGGGCATCGACAGTTCATCTCGAAACCCTTCTTATACCCCTACTACAATATCGACGGATGAGATTGTAAAAAATCACACTTCAGTGTTAGCATCATTTGGCATAAAAGCTTATGATGAAAACAATTAACTCTCTTACATTTACTGGGTACCTAAACTTCATAAGAATCCATACAAACAGAGACTCATTGCCGGGTTTTCCAGATGCACCACTAAACCTCTTTCACAGCTCCTCACTGCTTTGTTGACCACAGTCAGATATGGCCTGAAAAATAACTGTAATAAAGCTTACTCCACAAGCGGTGTGAATCAAATGTGGATTCTTAAAAATTCAAAAGATCTCCTTGAACAGCTATCCTCAACCAGTCTTACCCATTGCTATAGCATTCAAACTTTTGACTTTTCTACACTTTATACAAACCTGCCACACAATTAACTGAAAACAGTTATTGCAGATTTAATACATCACTGTTTCTGCACAAAAAATGGAGAACGCAGATACACCTATTTAGTTATAGGGAAATACAAGACATATTTTGTTAAGAACCACACTGATTCAAACAAGAAGTACACTGAGACTGACGTAATGTTAGAATTTTTGATCGACAATAATTTTGTCGAATTCGGAGGTCGTGTTTTCCACCAGACCATGGAGATTCCTATGGGAACAAACTGTGCGCCGCTTTTAGCTGACCTTTACCTTTACTCGTACGAGGCCAAGTTTATACAAGGGCTTATTCGAAGAAAACAAAAACATTTAGCCCAGTCCTTTAATTTCAGCTTCCGCTACATATACGATGTACTTTCTCTTAACAATCCTAAATTTAAATTTAAATTTACAGTAATTTCGGTATTTAGTTATTTTTAACCACTGGGTCGATGCCACTGCTGGTGGACTGTTAGTCCCCGAGGGTATTCACCAGCCCAGTAGTCAGTACTTCGAATCTGACCCGAAAGCCGATTCTATTTTGAACCTTACAATATCTAAATTTTTGTAAATTTTGTTGAAAACTAAGGAGTATCTCCCTCATGCAAAGCTCTGTCCTTAGCTGATTTTGGCTTAACATTTAGATCATTTTTGGTCATTTGTTCTCTATCAGTTTTTAAAGATCTTTTGAGTTTATGGTCTTCCAATCGTTTAGATTTTATCTGCACAGAAGAGACATAAGTTGTCGAAATGTGCATATGCAGAATTTAAATTCACAGTAATTTCGGTATTTAGTTATTTAAAGAGTATTTACATCAGATCTATCCAAAGGAACTTGAAATTAAAGAAACAACTGAAACACCTACTTCAACTTCGTACCTAGATCTTTTATTGTATATTGACGAAGATGGACGTTTGAAATCTAAGCTATATGACAAGCGTGATGATTTTAATTTCCCAATTGTGAACTTCACCTTTCTTAGCAGCAATATACCTACCTCTCCAGCCTATGAAGTGTACATTTCACAGTTTATTAGTTTGTACAGTGATTTTTGAACAGAGCAAAAACACTGTCCCAAAAGCTGCTTAGTCAGAGATTTGTTCAAACAATGTTAATTTGGTAGAAACCGTAGCGAACAGGTAGTGTTGACCCGATGTCGTATTGGACACACTAGAACAACACATAGTTTTATTCTCAACAGTGATCATACAATTCAACATGTTTTAATTGAATGTGTAGATGTTGCCGACATCTGGCGTGATTTTTATTCTGCTGATTGTCTTAAAGACCTATTTACAAAAGTCGCTGGCGACAAAATCGTTGAATTTTTTAAAAGCAATCAATTTATTTAGTAAGATTTCAATGGATCAAGTTTCTAATTTCTAAGACTAGAATTGTTACTGTTAAACCAAAATTTCTTCTATTATGTCCTTAACATTTTACACATTTGTTTTTACTTGTATAAAGCTATTTGGTTTGATATAGATATTTTATGTATTTATCAAATCGTTCAGTATATTCAACAGTTTTCGCCACAATATAGCTGAAATATTGCTGAAGTTGGCGTAAAACATCAATCAATCAATCAGTTAATTTCATCCCTCAAGAAATTATATGGCCGTCACCATGAAAAACACGTCATTGAAAGATATGACGTGTCAGTATCCAAAATGAAAGTGGATATTTTCAGCTAGATTCACGTCTTCCCGGATTTGACTACCGACTTTGACATTTTCCCGGATTGAATCACTCACAGTGTGACGGGTGCTGTTAACAGAGCAGGACATGCTTATCCTTCCGGGGCACCTGATGTCACTCTCAGTTTCACTGGTGTGCACACTGCGAGTGCCTTTGTTTTGAATGTTGTAATTTCTGTATCTGTCTAACGTCATTGTTTTTTGTGTCCAACGTCATTGTTTTCTGTGTTCTCGTTTTGGCCGTGTCTTTGGACTTCGATTTTCGTAAATTTCACTCCTTTGTTCCTTCAGTATTCTACTGCCGTTGTTTCAATACTCAGATAGCAAAAAAACTTTAATTTTGAATTAAATTTTTAGTGATGATTGCTATATACATTTTCAAAACCAAACTTTAGAGCTGGTCCAAAAAAGGTGAGGGGGAGGGGGTTGCAATCAATGAATGACCTTTTTAAGCGTTGTCAATGACTTCAATAGACTAATGTGGACCTTAAAAGATGTTCCGCCTGTCCCTGCTTGGCCGCTAAAGGTGATGTGAAAAATCAAACTGGCTTCATAAAAAAAAAATGAATATGCTCATTTTACCATGAAATTAATATCACTGTCACTGTCATTAGTCATATAGCAGACTGTCATGTATTACACGAGACTAACCCACATATCAAATTGCACTGACTACCAAAAACAGTTACAGAAAAACTGACAAAATCAGAAAAAATATTAATATGGTCACAAGGATATGGAATTAAGGTTAAGATAAAAAAAAACACACACACATGTCAATGTAGTTCATTTAAGTGCATGTCTCACAGAAAACCAAACAGAGCCGACCGGCAGCAATGTTTTGAAATTGTTTCAATTTACCAGTTAGCTTCAAGAGTATATTAAATTGAACCCAATTTAACAATTAAAACATTTCTTGGATGTTTCTATTTTTAGAAACGGCTAATTTTACTATTATACTCAATATTTTGAGGGTAAATGCAAATATATTGCGGGGAACATGTCTTATTTGGCCTAGGGTTTTTTATGCCTAATGTTCCACAAACAGCAAAATATCATATTAGTGAGCCATTTGGCCATATGCGAATGTATTTCACAACATATTTATTAATTATATAAAAATTTGCAAAGTGCCAAGTTTTTGCAGAAAACTGGTAATTTTCTATTCCTGGGTTATAGTGTCTTTACAAAGTAAAAATTTTCTAAGGTAGTACATAAACTATAATAGATTTATTTGTTTAATGTCATTTAAAGATGAAATTTATGTTTTTGAAAATTTTAATCATGGATTCCAAGATTATCTACTAGTATATTTTTAAAGCATTTGAACAAAATTCTGCAAATGTATAAATTTGTTAAAATTACTATAATTAAGGTGTCTCAATGGTATTAATCCGTAATTTTTGTCTTATCCTTGTTCAATTAGGTTTCAATCATTAAAACATTTAACAGAATAATTATTTGAAATGTAAAGAAAGTCCCAAAATATCTAAAATTATTATTCCTAATCACTTTTATAACATTTTCATTACAAAAAAGTGAACTTAAACACACAAGCTTTAAATCTGAAGCTGGATTTACAGAACACAGAAATTATATTTACAGAACACAGAAATTATACAAGGAAGATAATTTGATAAAAGAATTTAAGATAGATATAACCAGAGAAATTAACGTTTTGCAATTTATCTCTCTTACTTCAACGGTGACTCCTTATTTTTATTTTTTATACATTAACTATACAATGATTTTAAAACAGGCTAAGTATGAACAAAATCTATAATATATTTTTCAGGCTATCCTCTCATACAACCATTTTCCTTTACATTTCTTTGTAAAATCCTGAAATTTGCAATATCAGCTTTTGCGCTTAAATGCACGGTAACCCAAAAAGTTTATTTTATTTTTGGAAGAAGAATATAATTATGTTTCTACATGAACCATCATCGGTGACCTTTGACCTCGACCTTTGTCTTCAAGGTCAGATAACTGCTTCTTAGCGACAAGTTTTGTCTGTGCTATAACTTTTTTGTCTGTCGAGATAGGCTTTTTATATTTTGCATGTAGATAGATCACTTCAAGACGATGTGTCATCAACAATGATTGGTGACTTTTGACCTTGACCTTTATCTTCAAGGTCAGATTTTATAGTGACAAGTCTTGTCTGTGCTAAAACATTTTTGTCTTTTGAGATAGGCTTTTTATATTTTGCACGTAGAAATTACATCGAGACAATATGTCATGAACCATAATTGGTGACCCTCAAACTTGACATTTGTCTTCAAAGTCAGATAATTGATTTTGTAATGACAAGTTTTGTCCTAGCTATAACCTTTTTTCTTTTGATGTAGGCTTGGTATTAAGCATGTGAGTAGATCACATTAAGACAATGTGTCATTAACCACGTTTGGTGACCTTTAACCTTGACCTTTGTATAAAAGGTCAGATTATTGCTTTCTTAATAACACGTTGTGACCAGGCTATAATTTTTCATCTGTTGAGATAGGTTTTTTATATTTTTATATGTATGATAATTTCCAGGCCATGGGTCATGTACTTTTTTGTTGTACCATGGTAGATAATCCTTGCCTTTGTTCTCAAGGTCAGATAACAGCTTTTCTAATCGCTGTAGAAGCTTTTTACGGTCGACATCACAGTCTCGTTCACTGCTATGGGATATCCGTTTCTCAGATGACAACAGATCTTTCTTTTTAACAAATACAATTTGTTTTTCCTCAACTGGATTTAAATTTACTACTGGAATTGGCTTGTTTAATACGGCGGCTTATAAGAAGCATGACGTGCTAACTCGACCTTTTACACCTGATTTCATCTGTAGGTGTGACTGAATTTTTCTTTTCTGTGCTGCACTTTCGTAATGTCTTTGTTTCTTTGTTTCCATTGTCATTGGATTATTTCTTTTTGACCGACAGGTTGGTTCTCACTCCTAAAGTTTGTCTGAAATGCAATACCAAATGCTCATCTGGTGGCTACTGATAAAATAAGATTTCCCACAGGGTTTGACCATTAATCTGAAGTGAGACATATGGTAGATTTCTGTCTTGTTAAATTGCATATATATATTTAATGGGTCTAGGACAATTGCCCCGCGGAAAACACCCCCCTCCCCAGGACAACTGCCACCCATAGGACAATTGCCCCTATATAACTATTACCAACCGTAAGAAAATAACCATCAGTATTATCAAAGTAACTCATTACATGAAGGTTTAATAATTTCAGTGATAGAAATCTTCTGTATTGCAGTTTGCTTTGTTTTTGTTGTTGTTTCTGGTCTTATTTTGGAATAATTGTAAAAATGTCAATGGTTCAGACTCTAGGGCTTTCTTGTTCTTTCCATTATTTATTGTTCCATTATTTAAGGCCTTTTTATGTTTTTGGATACAGTGTATTTATTCTTTTTTATTTTCTAATGCATATTTACTCCATATGAATTTACTCATATCTTTTGATATTTTGTTCAGGCAAGTTAATTTTTAATTTCTAGGTGCTGTATACTCTTTTATTTAGAAAGATATCATAATAATACAAACAGCCAAAAAGTAAAGAAATCATACTTACATAGAATCATCAGATATTCAAAAACTTGTTCCCGTTTATTTTGACAACCAGGACATGCCTGTCATTTACTTTTCTTACAAAAAGCCTACTAGAAGTATCTTTTTCAATTGCTCCTCTATAACCTGTGATGCCAAGTTCGAGAAGAACTACCCAAGCAGCTGAGACTGTTCAACGTCACCATATCGCTATAACCCGTGTGGACATGTATTAACGGGGAACTTGAACATCATCGATGATAAAGAAGTTAGAAAAGTCTTGAGAAAGGGGTCTAAATATCGCCCACCTTCGAAAATAAACTGGCAAGCATGTTTTAATATTATTAGAGACGCAGTTGACAATTATTGTTTAAAATGGTGGAAACGAGAAAGTGCAGACAAACACGCAGTCAATATGTTCAAAGATAGAATTATTACAAAAGTCACCAACAGAATAAATTTTTAGAAAGATAATTATAAAGAGTCACCGCCTAAGCTGTCTGTAAACAGAATTAAGTTAAAATTAAGAGATCTTAGCAATAAATATGTATTTGTACCAGTCGAAAAAGCGTCCAACAACGTTTCCATTATTTGAAAGAAATATTATATTGATGTCGAACAAAATGAATTGGCAAAGTCTGACACTTTCGAACGTACTAATTTTGACAAAAAAAAAAAAACATTAACGAAACAGCACTACAGGGATACAGATATGCTCCAAGTTCCACCTAAAGATAACACCTTGCCTACTATGTACTGGGTTCCTAAGCTTCACAAAAATCCCAACAAACATCGTTTTATTTCGGCATCAAGCAACTGTTCTACCACTAATTTATCCATCCATTTAACAAGTGCATTTACCTGTATTAAAGAGTTAGTTATCAAATACTGTGAAAAAACTTATCAAAACTCTGGTGTAAATTACTTTTGGAGTGTAAAAAATTCCATTGAAGTTTTAGATAAACTAAAATCAATGCAAAGACCGGTTTCGTCTATTGACAGTTATAATTTTTCTGCACTTCATACAACCCTTCCACATAAATTGATTAGATCGAAATTGGGACAACTATTAAATGGTCTTTTAAATTTCCTGGTCTACAATTCATTTATTGTAATAAAAAGCAAGGATTTTTCTCTAACATCACTTACAAAAATCATTGTTCCTGGACATGCGCTGACATGATTAAGGCACTGAATCTTTTGTTAGACAATATTTTTGTTCGTTTCGGCAACATCGTCTATCAACAGGTCATTGGAATCCCATGTGTACAAATTGTGCATCTCTCATTGCTGATCTTTCCTGTTCTGTTACGAACTGGACTTTATGAAAAAACTACAGGATGGAACCATACAAAACAGTGATCAACTTATTTCAATTTTCAACGATAACAGCAGGTATATCGACGATATCCTTACTATTGACAATCCCCAGTTTTTAGACTATGTCGACCTCATTCACCCACATGCACTGAAACTTAATAAAGCAAACAATGATTCTAAATACTGCCCATTTCTCGAACTAACTATCATCGTTGACTCTGGAAAAATTAAAACTAAAATTTATGATGAAAGGGTTGATTGATTGATTGATTGATGTTTTACGCCAACTTCAGCAATATTTCAGCTATATTGTGGCGAGAACTGTTAAGTAAGTAGAAAAATTATAATAAATATAAAAGATCAATATAAAACCACTGCAGCTTTATACAAGTAAAACTAGAGTATAAAATATAAAAAACATAAAAAACATTATAGAAGAAATGACAGTTTAACTGTAACAATATTACAACTATAAATTAAATCCATTCAAATCTTACTAAATAAATTGATTGCTTTTAAAAATTGAACGATTTTGTCGCCAGCGACATTTGTAAATAGGTCTTTAAGACAATCAGCTGAATGATGAAAGGGATGGATTTGATTTCACTATTACTAATTTCCTGTTTCTTGATAACGACGTTCCTGCAGCACCATCATACGGGGTGTACATATCTAAACTGGTACGATTCGCACGCGTTTGATCTACTCTTGACGACTTTAATGAACGTTACCTTACAATCACATCCAAACTATTACGTAAGGTTACAGATTTCATAGATTGATAAACAAATTTAAGAAGTTTTATAGAAGGTATGTACATTTGGTATCTAAGTATAATGCGACTCGGAACCAGCTTATTACTAAAGGCATTTCCACAGCGTACCAGCAGATATTGCGGGGGGAAAGCATATATGCTTAGGGGGAAAGTTTTTGACAATTTTTTCATGGTTGTCAGGAGAAAAGGTAAGTTTGCACATTATTCAAACGCAATAATGTAATAATGCTATATACTACGGAACCCAGCAATGAATATGCTAAACGATGGTCAACAGAGTAAAGATCCACACACTACAAAGTTACTGCAAACACTTCGACAAAATTTCAAACGATATTTTCTAAAATTTTACCTTTCCAACATGTATATGAATGGTTTTACTTGTTCATACATAATTAAAAGTGCAATTTCACCAATACTTTTATCACCCAAAAATATGTGATATCAGCGTTGCTCGAATATTTCACACTTTTTGTATGTGTGACCGGGGGGGGGGGGGTCATAAATCTTTGTGGGGGAAAGCACATCTATATATTTTGCTTTACTCTTTGAGAGAATGCACTTGGATGAGAGCAAAAACACGATGCAGTCCACAAGAAGGACACCAGTAACTGAATGTGTATTTTACATACCACTTTTATACATGATTGTTTTAAGCTGTATTCCTCTGACGAAATTATCGGGTAATTAATTGTCACAAGCGACAAATGAAGTCAATCCACGTTTGAAAAAAGTTTTAAGCATCAAAGACACACAGAAAAAAGAAAAACATTTAGCCCAGTCCTTCAATTTCATCTTCCGCTACATAGACGATGTACTTTCTCTTAATAATCCAAAATTCAAGGAATATTTACACCAGATCTATCCCAATGAGCTTGAAATTAAAGAGACTACCGATACACCTATTTCAGCTTCGTATTTAGATCTTTTAATTTACATTGACGAAAAGGGACGTTTGAAATCTAAGCTGTATGACAAACGTGATGATTTTAACTTCCCAATTGTGAACTTTCCCTTTCTGAGCAGCAATATACCTGCCTCTCCAGCCTACGGAGTGTACATTTCACAGTTGATTCGTTACTGTCGGGCATGCAGTTTATACAGTGACTTTTTAGTTAGAGCAAAAACACTGTCCCAAAAGCTGCTTAGTCAGGGATTTGCTCAGCCATTGTTACTTTCATCCCTTCAGAAATTCTATGGCCGTCACCGTGACATCATTGACAGATATGACGTGTCTGTGTCCCAAATGAAAACGGACATTTTCAGCTA